>PVKE010039842.1:0-14848 GCA_004027555.1 Craseonycteris thonglongyai
AAAAAAAAAAAAAAAAAATCTTAAAAAAAAAAAAAAAAAAAAAAAGACAGAAACAACCAGAACTTTTTGCCAGCAACTCATGGCTCTTGCATCACAACAATGCACCAGCTCACATATACTGCCTGTGAGAGAGTTTTTAGCCAGTAAACGAATCACGGTATCGAAACACCCTCCCTACTCACCTGATCTGGCCCCCAATTGCTTTTTTCTTTACTCAAAGATAAAGAAAATATTGAAAGAAGGATATTTTGATGTCATTCAGGTCATCAAAGTTAATATGGTAATTGCTCCGCTGGTCATTCCAGAAAAAGAGTTCCAAAATTGTTTTGAAGGATAGACGAGGCACTGGCATCAGTGCATAGCTTCCCAAGGGGAGTACTTCAAAGGTGACTAAAATGATATTCAACAATGAGTTATATATAGCACTTTTTCTGAGATGAGTTCACAATCTTAATTGTCAGACCTTATAGACATATGAAGCTCAATGAAACAATAAGCCCACAAATAGACACATGCAAATACAACCAATGAGACTTCAACCAAGAAAGAAGAACAATTCAGTGAAGAAATAATAGTCTTAAAAATAATAATACTAGAAGAATTAATATTCATATGCAAAAAACAGAGAGATTGCAGACATAGCCCTTGATATTTTTCAGAAACATTATCTCAAAATGCATTGAAGATGTCAAATGCAAAACTATAAAAACCATTAGACAATAGCATAGGAAGTAATCATGGAACCTTGCATTTGGCAATAAATTTTAGATACAAAAATATACACAAAAGTTTACAAATAAACATAAATCATGATTCATAAAAAAGCATTCATAACACCTGCTTTACTAAGATACTGATTATAGAATAAAATGACAACCAATTAGATAGAAAAAATATTTTTGAAACACATATCTGACAAACAACTTGTACTTAAAATATTTTCTAAGAACTCTAAATAGTAAGAAAACAGGGGATGCTGGGATGACTCAGCAGGTTGAGTACTTACTTGCCTTGTAGCCTGTGTGTCCAAGTATTGAGTAGTAGTCTGTGCACACCCAAATGTTTAACTGGGATGTGCTTTCCATGTGGAATACCCCAATTCGGTTCCTACCATGGTGAATTTCCTTGTGAGGCCTCTGGGTGGTTCCCACCCTGAGCAGCCCTGTACCCACCTCTGTGGAATGAAGCTATGTAGAAAAGTAATGATGTACAACTATGGAGACTGCTCTGGGCCCTCCTCCTTCCTCTCTCTCTCTCTCTCTCTCTCTCTCTCTCTCTCTCTGTCAAAACAATAAAGTAAATCTTTAAAAAACAAAAGAAAACAATAAGAAAACAACTCAATTTAAATATTGGCAAAAAATCTGGACATCTCACTTAAGAATATATGCAGATGGCAAATAGACATATAAAAATACACAAGATCATTTTATATTAGGAAATTAATAATTAAGACAAAAATATATCATTATACATCTATAAGAATGGCTAAAATTAAAAAACACTAAAAAACCAAAGTTTGGTCTGAATGTGGAGCAACACATGTGTCATCCATTATTGGTGAAAATGCAGAATGGTACAACCACTTTGGAAGACCATTTGGTTGTTACTTAGTATAGGGGATTGAAGGGATTTTTGTGAATGTACAAAGAAAAAGAAGTGGCCATAAAAAGCAGTAACACACAATAAGTTTTGCATATAAGAAGGCTATTATCCAGAAATGAGCAGGGCAAGGGAAATACCAGGAGAGAGGAATATTGGAGAGGGTATTTGTGTGTCTTGGTGATATCTCTCAATATCATGGTGGGCTATTTCTCAGTCAGAAAACTCTGAAGGAAATTAGTGGTCTGGGGCTCTTATAATCACAAAGTTCTATCTCATCAATGGCCAATTTCACAGTACTATGAACTGAATTGTGTACTCTCCCAAAATTCATATGTTGAAACTTTAACCCCCAATGTGATGGTATTTGGAAATTAGGTCTTTGGAGGCAATTAGATTTAGGTGAGACATGACAGTGGGAGCCTTCATGAAGAGATTACTACCCTTATGAGAATAGATACCAGAGAGATTGTTCTCTCTTCCCCCAGTCCCACCACCTCTCTCACCCATTTGAGTAAAACACGCAAATGAAAGAAATCCACCTTCAAGTCAGGAAGAGAGATGTCACCAGGAATCCAATTGGCCTACTCTGATCTTGGACTTCTCAGGCCCCAAAACTGTGAGAAAATAAATGTGTTATTTAAACCACCCAGTCTATGGTATTTTGCAATGGCAGCCTGGACTGACTAAGACACACGGGGTATGCAAAGCATGAAATCTCTAAATGACTAAACATTTGTTTGAGTTTAAAGCTCAAGAACTTCTGAGATAATGGGACTCATCCCATTGTGAAAAAATAACCTAGAGGCCCAATATACAGAGGCCATCTTTAGTTCATTCATATAGCATTTACAAAGCAAGCACAGTTTTACCATATGATCCAGTAATCATTCTCTTAAGTATTTACATAATAGAGTTGAAAGCTTATGTATAAACAAAAACCTGCACATGAATATTTATAGCAGTGCTATTTATAATTTTCCTAAAGTTAGCATTCAAATGTCCTTCAATATTTGAATGGATAACATGAATTGCATACAGATAATGCAATATTATTTGGCAATGAAAAAATGAGTTAACAAGCCATAAAAAGACATGGGAAACATCAAATACATATTGCTAACTAAAAGAGCCCAGTATGAAAAGGCTACATACTCTATGATTCCAATTATATGATAATCCCGGAAAGACAAAACTATAGAGATATTAAATACTCCTGAGTCCATACTCATATAAATAAGTGATTCCAAAAATAAATAAGTGATAAAAAACCTATGTAGAAAAATTCAAAATAATGTATGTAGCTATTACACCATAAGAAAGGAGAAGCAGAACTCCCCATGCCTTAAGTGTGGGTTGTACATAGTGACTTTTTCCCAAAGAATAGCACATGGAAATGAGAGAAGAAAAAGAAAGATAACTCTATATCAGAGAAACTTCACAAGCAACTTAATCAAAATAAGCATCATATGTCAACATTCCTGATTAACAGACTGATCAAGATTAACAGTCATAAGTTATGTTGTTATGATATCATGAAAATTGGAATTACCTTTGTGTAACTGTCCCCAAAACTCAAACCTCAATCTACCCATTATAAAAACATCAAGCAAATTTCAATGGAGAGTCATTCTATAATATATCTGTCCAGTATTCCTTAAAACTGTCAACAATATAAAAAATAAGAAAAGTATGAGGAAGTGTCATAGCCAGAGAAACCTAAGGAGATATGACAATTCAATATTCTCTGAAATCTTAGATGGGATCCTGGTACAGACAAAGACATTTGGTAAAAATTTAGAAAATCTGAATGAATTGTGGATAACGGATTGATAACAAAATTTATCTTTTGTTATTGATTTTTAAAATTTATTTATTTTTTTTATTTTTTTTATTTTTTATTTTTTGACAGAGAGAGAGAGAGAGAGAGAGAGAGAGAGAGAGAGAGAGAGAGAGAGAGATACAGAGACACAGAGAGAACTGAACTGGGGGAACTCCCCAGTTCAGCATATGGGTCCGCACAGGTCGAGGCCAGGATTCGATCCTTGGTCCCCGGTGCTGCAAAGTGAGCACTTAACACACTGAGCCATCCTGGATTCCTCATGATTTTTAAAATTTAAAAAACTAATGTAAATTATTAATTTTATGGTAAATTGTGTACAGGGGGTAAGGTGGTGATGGGCATATATGGAAATTATATATACTATATGTTCAGATTTTCTGTAAATTTAAAATTGTTCTAAAATATAGTCTGTTAATACAATTAATATATTTAATAAAATGTTTCTCATTACAACTGATGTTTTGTTTATGTTTTAATTTTCTTATAACACAGTCTGAAAAGCAAAGTCCTAAGGGAAAAATAAAAGTGTGGGAAAATTGATGACCTATACGTTCCCCCAGGAAATTAATCAGTTCCCTTTAAAATATTTTGATGCAGATGTTTTATTTCATTGCTTTGAGTGTTTTAAGAAAAAGAAACATTTGGATAAAGAGTGTATTATTCTAGAGTAGAAGATACATGTACAATTGACGCTTGAGCAACACAAGTTTGAAGTGTGCTGGTACACTTGTACATAGATGGGTTTTTTTTGTTCAATACTAATAACTATGTTTTTAACTAACAAATAACTAACACTTTGTCTGTATTAAAAAGACAAGGGAATTCTTTGGAAACCTTAACTGTCAGCAACTTTATTGTCAGATATTAAAATAGTAGAAAAGTATAGGATACTTGATTTTTACTATCAGAAACATATACAGATATAAAAATTCAAAATTGCTTAGAAAACAATAGTTCATTTTTTCAGGACACATGTGTGGGTTTATGTACACACACCGGTAGGAGTGGTTAAATAAGAAAAACTTGAAGGCCTATAAGCAGTGTTCATGAAGAAAAATATATAAAAGTGAAAAAAATAAATAAAACTGATTAACCTTTAAGCAGAGTCGTCAAGATAAGAAGAGATAGGGCCCAAATAAACAAAACCAAAAATGAAAGAAAAGTGACAACTTACACTACAGAATCACAAAAATTATACAAAAACATTACAACTATATGCAAACAAATTGGACAATGGAAATAAATTGATACATTTTTAGAAACACAGACTCTTCCAAGACTGAATCAAGAAGAAACAGAAAATCTGAACAGATTACCACTAACAAAATTGAATTAGTAATTTAAAAACTCTCAAATAACAAAAGCCCTAGATCAGATGGCTTCATAGGTGAATTTTAAGAAACATTCGAAAAAGAATTAACACTGAGTCTTCTCAACTATTGCAAAATATTGAAGAGGAGGGCAGCCTCTCGTTTTATGAGACCACTATTACCCTGATTCCAAAATTGAAGACATTACAAAAACGGGGAACTATAAGCCAATATCTCTGTTAAACATAGGTATAAAAATCTTCAGCAAAATATTAGCAAGTTGAATTCAGCAATCAAGTGGGATTTACTTCCAGAATGCAAAGTTGGTTCATGTCTGCAAATCAATTAATGTGATATACCACATCAACAAAATAAAAAAATAAAACATATGGTCATATCAATAGGTGCATAAAAGGCATTTGGCAAAATATAGCATCTACTCATGATAAAAACCAAACATACAAAATAACTTTCAGCACAGTGGGGATAGAGGGAATATACCTTAAAATAATATAGATCAAGGGATGCCGGGATGGCTAAGTGGATTGAGCGCTTGCTTTGTAGCCCTGAGGTTCAAGGATCAAATCATGGCCCCAGCCCATGTGGACCCATATTATGAGCTGGAGTGTGCCCCCAGTTTAGTTCTTGCATGGGCAAGCTACTCCTGTGGGAGGCCTCCGGACCTACCTTGTGCAGCACAGTGCCCACCTGTGGAATGAAGCTTTATTGAAAATTAATGATGTACAACTATGCGGACTGCTCTGGGCCCTCCCCCTTCGCTCTGTCTGTCTGCCTGCCTGTCTGCCTGTCAGTCTCTCTCTTTAAGAAATAAAAAAAAGAAGCAATAAAAAATTCTTTAAAAAATATAATATAGGCCACATACGGCAAACCCACAGCTTACATCATACTTAATGGGTAAAAGCTAGAGTTTTTGTTTAACATCAGGAATAATACTAGGATGTCCACTTTAACAACTTTTACCTAGCCACAGCAATTAGGGAATAGAAGAAACATAAAATGCATCCAATTGAAAAGGAACAAATAAAACTGTTATTATTTGCAGATAAAATGATACTATGTAGAGAGAGCCCCAAAGATCGCACCAAAAATTAAAACTTATAAATGAATTGATTTATTATCAGTAAAGTAGCGAGATAACAAAATTAATATTCAGAAGTCAGTTGAATTTTGTATACCACTAACAACCTAACAGAAAGAAAATTTAAGAACACAATCCTATTTGCAATTGCACTTAAATAAATAAGTAAGTAAATAAATAAATAAATAAAACCCTAGAAATATATTTCACCAAGAAAGTAAAAGACCTGTACTCTGAAAACTATGACACTGAAGAAATAAATTGTAGAAGATACAAATCAATGGAAGCATATGCCAAACTCATGGAAAGAAAAATATCAATATGTCCATACCACCCAAGCAATTTACAGATTCAATGTAACACCCATCAAAATACCAATGACATTTTTAACAGAACTAGAACAAATAATTTTTCTGTGAAACCACAAAAGTTCCCAAATAGTCATAGAAACTTGAGAATTTAAATTTAGGGGTATCATGCTACCTGATATCATACTATACTACTAGGCCATGTTAATCAAAATGCCATGATTCTGGCATAGAACAAACACATAAACCAATGAAACAGAATAGAGAGTTTAGAAGTAAACCCATGACTATATGGCCAATTAAGCTATGAAAAAGAAGCAAAAATATACAATGGAATCGAAACAGTCTCTTTAATAATAGTTTTAGGGGAAGCCGGGACGGCTCAGTGTGTTAAGTGCTCATTTTGCAGCCCTGGGGACCGAGGATCAAATCCCGGCCCCGGCCCGTGTGAACCCATATGCTGAACTGGGAAGTGCCCCCAGTTCAGTTCTCACCAGGGCAAGACCCCGGCCCAATACCTTCCCTGTGCAGTCCCACCCACCTGTGGAATAAAACTATGTGGAAAAACCAATAATGTGCAACTATGGAGACGGTTCTGGGCCCTCCCCCTTCTCTCTGTCTCTGTATCTCTCTCTCTCTCTCTCTCTCTGTGAAAAACAATAAAAATAAACCTTTAAAAAAAATAATAATAGTTTTAGTAAAAGTGGACAGACACATGCCAAAAGTAAAATAAAATAAAATGAAACTAGACCACCTTCTTTCATCACATACAAAAATACAGTGATACCTTGGAATCCGAACACCCCAAAACTAAAACAATTTGGAATTCAGACCAAAAGATCAAGCAAATTTTTCCTTGGAATCCGAACGCTGCTTTGGAATCGGAACACCAACATGTTGTTTGCATAAAACATATCAACTGTATGGCCCATAGTTGTATCCGAAATCCCACTCATCTTGGGACTCGAACGTTTTGGAACTCGAACATTTTGGAACTCAAATAGGGTTCGGGATGGATTAAGTTTGAATTCCAAGGCATCACGGTAAAATCAAAATGGATTAAAGACTTTAGTGTAAGATCCAAAACCATGAAAGTCCTAGAAGGAAACACAGGCAGTATACTCTCTGACATTGTTTAGTAATATCTTTTTATGATACATTGTGTTAGGAAAGAAAAACAAAAAAACACCCTAAAAAAGTAGAATTGCATTTAAAAAATAAGTTTTTTCACAGGGAAGAAAATCATAAACAAAATGAAAAGGTTATCTACTGAATGGAAGAAGATATTCACCAAAGCTCTATATGATAAGGGGTTAATATCTAAAATTTAAAAAGAATTCATACAACTCAACGCCAAAATAAATAAATAACACAATTAGTAGTGGGCTAATAACCTAAATAAACATTTCTCCAAAGAGGACATACAGCTGATCAGTAGACATGAAAACATGCTCAACACCAGTAATCATTAGAGAAATGCAAAAATTAAAACCACAATGAGATATCACCTCACACATGTCAAAATGGCTATCATTAATATTCCAACAAACAAGTGTTGGTGAGGACATGAAGAAAAGGGAAACCTAGTGCACTGTTAGTGATATTGCAAATGAGTGTAGCTACTATTGAAAACAGAATAGAGGTTCCTTAAAAATTAAAAATAAAGCCACCTAATGATCCAGCAATTCCACTTCTGGGTATTTATCCAAATAAATCCAAAAAACTAATATGAAACAATAATGCACCCCTATGTTCACTGCAGTGATAATTATGATAGCCAAGATTTGGATACAACTTAAGTACCCATCAGTAGACAAATGGAAAAGAAGAGGTGGTATGTATATAAAATGGAATATTACCCAGCCATAAAAAATTACATCTTCCCATTTGTGACAACATGGATGGAGCTAGAGGGTATTATACTGAGTGAAATAAATCAGAGTGCGACAAGTATTGTAATTTTACTTGTGTGTGGAATCTAAATTTCAAAGTAAATGATCAAACAAAATAGGAATATACTCAGATACAGAGAATGAAATGATGGCTGCCAGGTGGGAGGAGGTTGAGTGCTAGGTGAAAAAGGTGAAGGATTAAGAAGCAGACATTGGTAGTGACAAAACAGTCTTGGGAATTTAAAGTACAGTATAGGAAATAGTCAATAATATTGTAATATAATAGCTATGCATAATGGGCACTAGACTTATTGGGGGGGATCACTTAGGAAATTATATAAATATCTAACTATTATGCTGAACATTTGAAACTAAGATGAAATAATATGGAATGTGCACTAAAATTGAAAAATAAATAAAATCAAGGGGAAGCCAGGATGGCTCAGCGGGTTAATCACTCACTTTGCAGTCCTGGGGTTAGAGAATCAAGTCCTGACCTTGGACCATACAGACCATATGCTGAACTGAGGAGTGCTTTTCATATGGGAGGCCCCCAGTTTGGCTCTCACCAGGGTAAGCTTCCTATATCTGGGAGGCCCCCAATTTGACCCAAGCTAGTGGGGACATGTCCCCTATGCTGGAGGCTCCTAGCCCTGTTGGTTCCTGCCCTGTGAGGCCCCTGTCCACCTGTGTGGAACAAAACCATGTTGAAAACTGATGACATACAACTATGGAGGCTGCTCTGGGCTCTCCCCCTTTTCTCTGTCCCTCTCTGTCACTCTGTTACAATAAATCATAAAAAAATAAAATCAATAAAAACAAATGATCAACTGAAAACACACAAGAATCTACAAACAGAACTAAAAATGAGAGGTTGGGACATAGGAGATAGGGAAGATGGCAGATTACGTAGACGCTGTGTCTGCAGCCTAACCAAATCATATCAACTTTACAGACAGGTAAATAAGTAAACAATGGGAAGCATCAGGGAACTGACTGAACAGAACCCCAAAAGCAAAGGAAGGGTATAAAAAAGCCTTGTTGAGACTGATAGGAAGAGTGGAGCTGTGAAATGGAATGGCCACAAAACCACAGAAAGTCAAAGAATTCTGGGAGAGGCACCTCACGGGCAAAGGCTCCCACAGAGGAGTGAGTGGTGCTTGACCCCCCACTTGACTTTTCAGCCCGGGGAGCCCTGTGTAGGACAGAAAATATCTTGTCATATTTGGCAGAAAAAAATCAGTGAGAAATCAGTCTATATATCAGTGAAATACAAATCGGCTGGAAATTTAGACGCTTTCCTGAGAGGTGTGAGCCCAAACCCAACTGATTTTTTACTCACCGGGTGTTCAGCAGAGGGCCAGCCCCTCTGCAGGCACCAGAGACACACTGGGAACGGCTGAGCTGTGGGGTTTCCAGGTAAGGGATAGAGGAAACATTGTATCAGCGTGAAGTTTGCTTCACATGTAGCCTACAGGAGGACACCATCTTTTCTGTTTAACCTTCCCCAAAGGGGCCAATTCTGAGACCACATGGGTCTAACTCTAACATAATCTGTGAATGCTCACTACACTCTTGAAAACCCTGCCCAATACAACTTAAACTACATATCCCAGGGGACTCTGGGTTTCTGGGCGTCCAGCCCCCACCCTCCTACCTTCAAAAGCAGTTTTCCAGGATTCTGTAGGGTGGGCAGAGAAAGGAAAGAAAGGGGAACAAAAACCAAATCAGCTGTCTGAGGTTGCCTGGAGAGCTCTCCGTACTGCTCTGTGCCCCACCCTCGCTCCGGGGTCAGCTAGCAGTGTGCTGCAAGTGATAGAACATGAGGCTTTCAAGAAAGTTTTTTGGTATATTTATTTGTTTGTTTTTGTGTTTGCAGGTTTGTTTCTTTTATCTTTCAACGTGAACACTGGCCCCCTAAACATGTACTCCGTCATCACAGACCCACTCTAGGTGTCTGAGCAGTCAGGCCCACTCTACTAAAGGAGGAAGACTTGCTTGCAGACTTCAGCAGCAGCAGCTCTCAGCAGCAGACCAGTGAGCTTTCTGTGCTGCTCTGCCATGCCCCTTGGGCAATAACAGGGTGGTACAATCAATTTACTGTTCAACTACAACTAAAATACACACACAATACACTCAAGGGACAATCCTAGATACTCACACAGGAGATCAGAACGATTGTACCACTGGATCACACAGGAGACACACTACATTAGGCGTCCAAGCAAAGACTTAGAGTCATAAGAAATATACCTGCTATATATTAATAGAAACAGACACAGAGAGGAAGCCAGCACAAAGAAACAGAGAAACACATCCCAAATAAAGGAACAAGATGGCCCTTCAGAAATAGAGCTAAAAGATATGAAGATAACTTTTCAGAGTAAGAGTTTAGAATACAGGTTATAAGAATGCTTAAGAAACTTAGTGAAAACTTCAACAAAGAGATAGCAATCATAAAGAAGGACATAGAAACCTAAAAAACAACCAGTGAGAAATAAAGAATACAATAACTGAAATGAAGACTACACATGAAGGACTCAACAGCAAGTTACATGAAGCAGAAAATTGAATCAGCGATCTGAAAGAAAAAGAATTATAAAAAAATAGAAAAACCTAGAGACCTCTGGAACAACATAAAGCATAACAACATTTGGATCATGGGTTACCAGGAGAAGAGAGAAAGCAAGGGATTGAGAACTTATTTGAAGAATTAATAACTGAAAACGTCCCTAACATGGCAAAATAAATATACACACAAACCAAGGAATTGCAGTGAGTTCCAATCAAGATTAACCCACGCAAGACCACACCAAGACATATCATAATTAAAATTGCAAAGGTTAAAAACAAAGAGAGCATCCTAAAAGCAGCAAGAGAAAGACAATAACTTACTTATAAGGGAGCTCCCATATGACTATTGGTGGATTTCTCAATAGAAACTATGGAGAGCAGAAGAGAAAGGCAGGAAATATTCAAAACAATGAAAAACAAGGATCTACAACTAAGACTACTCTACACAACAAAGCTAGTATTTAAAGTCGAAGCAGAGAAAAAGAACTTCCCAGATAAGAAAAAGCTAAAAGAATTCACTGTCACCAGGCCAGTGTTATAAGAAATGCTACAAGGACTTCTCTAAGCAGAAGAAAGGAGAAAACATGCAAGCAAAAAAATAAAAATAAAAAACATAACTAATAATGTGGTAGTGTATATATACTTATCAATAATCACACTAAATGTAAATGGACTAAATAATTAAATCAAAAGACATAGGGTAGCTGGATGGATAAGAAAGCAAGACCCAGGCATATGTTGTCTACAAGGGACTCAGTTCAGAAAAATAGATACACAGAGACTGGAAGTAAAGGGATGGAAAAGGTTATTTTATGCAGATGAAAATGAGAAAAAAGCTCAAATAGCAAAACTTATATCAGACAAAATAAACTTAAAAATGAAGATTATAAGAAGAGACAAAGAAAGACATTACATAATTCTAAAGGGATCAATTCAACAAGAGGACATCAATTTCATAAACATTTGTGCATCCAACATGGAAGTGTCTAAATACATAAAGCAAATATTGACTGACATGAGGGCAGACATCAACAGTAACATAATCATAGTAGGGGAACTTAACACCCAAAGATCTTTCAGGCAGAAAATCAACATGGATACAAGCTTAATAAATTTATGAAAATTGAAATTATATCAAGTGCTTTCTCTGACTACAACAGTATGAAACTAAAAATCAATTACAAAAAAACCCCTGAAAAATACAAAAACACATGGATGCTAAACAATATGCTACTAAACAGTAAATGGGTCCACAATAACATTAAGGAAGAAATCAAAAGTTACCCTGAGACAAATGAGAATGAAAACACACCTACCCAAAATCTGTGGGACACAGAATAAGCAGTCCTGAGACAGTAATTCATAGTAATGCAGGCCTACTTGAAAAAACAAGAAAAATCTCATATAAACAGTTTAACTATACACCTAAGGAAACTGGAACAAGAACAGCAAACAAAGCCCAAAACAAGTACAAGGGAGAAACAATAAATATCAGAGTGGAAATAAACAGAACTGAGACTAAGACAATACAAAAGATAAATGAAACCAAGTGCTGGTTCTGCAAAAAACAAAACAAAACAAAATTGATATCTATTAACCAAATTCCTCAAGAAAAAAAGAGAGAGGACCCAAATAAATCAAATCCCAAAAGAGGAGAAATGAAAACAGAACCTCAGAAATACAAGAAATTATAAAAAAAATATTATGAGCAACTATATGCCAACAAATTGGACATTCTGGATAAAATGAGTAGATTTTTAGAAACATATAAGCTTCCAAGGCTAAATAAACCAAGAAGAAACAAAATATAAACAGAGCAATTACTAACAATAAAATTGAAACAGCAATCAACAAACTTCCAACAAACAAAAGCCCTGCACCAGATGGCTTCACAGGTGAATTTTACCAAACATTCAAAAGAAAAAGAGAATTAACGTCTATATTAACTCTATTCTTCTCAAACTGTTTCAAAAAATCCAAGAATAGGGAAGGCTCCCAAACTCATTTTATGAGGCCGCCATTATTCTCATCTCAAAACCAGATAAAGTCACTACAAAATGAAAACAAACAAACAAACAAAACAGAAAGAAAGAAAGAAAGGAAGGAAGGAAGGAAGGAAGGAAGGAAGGAAAAGAAAACTATAGGCCAATATTTCTAATGAATATACTTGCAAAAATTCTCAACAAAAGTATTAGCAAATCAAATTCATCAATGCATTATAAAAAATCATACACCATAATCAAGTGGGATTCATTCCTGGGATGCAAGTTTGGTCTTTAATCCATTTTGAGTTAATGTTTGTATGTGGTATAAGAAGGTGGTCCAATTTCTTTTCTTTTTTCTTTTCTTTTTTTTTTTGCATGTTTCTGTCCAGTTTTTCCCTGAAATTGGATTACCTTCTTATACCATATACAAACATTAACTCAAAATGGATTAAAGACTTAAAAATAAGACCTGAAACCAATAAATCCCTAGAAGAAAATTTAGGAAGTAACTTCTAAGACACTACCCTTAGCAACACCTTTAATGATATATCTCCTGGGCAAGGAAAACAAGCAAACTAACAAACAAAATAAATAAATAAATAAACAAATAAATAAATGGGACTTCATCAGACTAAAAAGGTTTTGTTTTTGTTTTTACAGCAAAGGAAACCACCACCACCACCATCAACAACAAAACATTCTACAGAATAAAATAATATATTCACCAACGAGGTATTCAATAAGGATTAATGTCCAAAATTTATAAGAAAGGAATACAACTCAACACCAAAAACACAAACAATCTGATTAAAAAATGGGCAGAAGACCTAAATAGACATTCTCCCAAGAGGACATACAGTTGACCAATAGACACATAAGAAGATATCAATATCACTGATCAGTATCACTAATCAGCAGAGAAATGCAAATCAAAGCCACAATGAAATACCACCTCACTCTTGTCAGGATGGCTATCATCAATAAATTGACCAACAACAAGTTTTGTAGAGGCTGTGGAGAAAAAGGAACCCTGCTACACTGTTTGTGGGATTGCAAATTGGTTCAGCCACTATGAAAAACAGTGTGGAGGCTCCTGAAAAGATTAAAAATGTAAATACCTCATAATCTACTCCTGGGTATTTATCCAAAGAAATATAAAACACAAATTCAAAAGGATATATGTATCTCTACGTTCATTGCAGCATTATTCACAATAGCCAAGAGAGGAAAACAATGTAATGCCCATCAGTACACAATTGGATAAAGAAGCTGTGGTACATTTATGTAATGGAGTATTATGAGACCATAAAGAATAGAATTGTACCTTTTGCAACAACATGGATGGACCTAGAGTTTATTATGCTAAGCAAAATAAGTCAGCCCAAGAAAGACAAACACTATATGATCTCAGTTATATGTGAAATCTACAGAACAGAATGAATGAACAATCAAAACAGACAAAAACAAAAAACCAACCAAACAACAACAAAAAACCTGTGGATGCTGAGATAGCACCCATTGAGCACTTGATTGGCAACTGTGAAGTCCAAGATTCAATTCCCGGACCCAGACTATGCAGTCCTATATGCTGAACTGTGATGCAACTAGTAATGGCCGGGATAGCTCAGAATTGAAGGTACTCACCTTACATACAGGAGAAACCTGGTTTAGTTCCCACCCTGCGAGGCCCCACATCCACCTGTGTGGAATGAAACCATGTCACAACTAATGTACAACTATGGAGACTGCTCTGTCCCCCCCACCCCGCTTCTCTCTCTCTCTCTCTCTCTCGATCTTTCTCATATTCTCTTAAACAGTAAAATAAAATCTTAAAAAAAAAATACAATAACAAAAAACTCACGGACACAGACAATAGTTTAGTGGTTAGCAGAGGAGAATAGGGAAGTGGTGTTAGGGAGGAGGGAGGAAGATTCAAAAACATGGTGATGGGGGAAAAAAATAACTGACTCTGGGTGGTGAGCACACAATGCAACACATAGATAATATACTATAAAATTGTGCAGTGGAGTCTATCTAATCTTACTAACCACTGTCACTACAATCAGTTAAATAAAAAAAATTTAAAAAAGGAAGTTTTGTTAGTACTCCTACATATTATAAATATATAAAACAATAGCCTTTCTTTACTGGAGAGTTAGAATTTATATAATACTTGTTTATGAGTCATGATTTTACTTTTGTAATTTAATTCTGATTTTTAGAAATATAGTGAGCAGT
>PVKE010039843.1:0-14844 GCA_004027555.1 Craseonycteris thonglongyai
TGTGATGTGGAGTTGTCCATTGGGAAACTGTCTGATTGTTACCAACCAATGTCACCCCATTAAATTTAACAATAAATAAATAAAGAAAGAAAGAAAGAAAGAATTAATTGCATCATTGTATTCACTGAGTCTCTAATACTTAAGTGAGCAATAGACAATTAACCAAAGAAGAAATTGAATAAGCAAAATAAAGTTTTCTAGGATTGAGAAAATAAAAATGAAAGCAATGAAATTCTGTTTTTCATTGTTAAATGGATAACAGTTTTTATTGTTGAAACACCAGTCCTATCATTAATGGTGCATTGGTGCTATTGATTTCTTTCATTACCGTAATCATCTCATTTCTGTCATTGGCTTACTGCATGATTCTTGATGCAGTAGTATCACATATTCTGTCCTTCCACAAAGCATATTGGCTCTGTGTTTGAAATATATACAGCATCTAAACACCCCCACCCTGGTTCAAACCCCTAGGGCTCCTTGCCTAATTTATTGTGATAGCCTCTTACTTTTTCCCCTGTTTCTTATCTTGGTCCTCTACTCCTGTGAACACAATAAACTGCCCTAATTACCAATTTAAAATGTAAGTCTGAGCATTTCATTCCTCTGCTCAATAGCCATCGGTTGTTTTCATGCTCACTCAGAGTAAAGCCAAGTTCATTTTAGTAGTCTACAAATCTTGCCTTATTTGGATTCCCACCTTTCCTTTCTGACCTCAACTCCCACATTGTCCCCTTGCTTCCTCTGTTCCAGTCACTTTAGCCTTATTGTCATTCTTATAGTGACTCATGCATTCTCTCACCTCAGAACGTTTGCACTTAGTGTTACTCTGCCTGAGATGATTTAGCCTCAAATATGTCCTCAGCCTGCACCCTGTTCTTTCAGATCTCTGTTAATGTGTCAGTGAGGTTTTTCCTGCCTGCCCTTTATAACAGCATTGTCCCATCCTTTCTCAACCTTTGCCCTGCTTCCTTTATCTCCATAGCATATATCACCATCTAAGTTATATATTTACTTACATATTGTTTTTCTTTTTCCAACTTGATTGTCAGCTCCATAAGGACAGGGGCTTTATTTTATTCACTTCTATATCCCTAGCTCTGAACAAGTGTCTGACATATAGTAGGCACTCAAAATTTATTGATTGAGTTAATAGATTGATCGAACCTTTTTGGAAAGCACCTACATCATGATTTAGAAGCCTTTTTTTTTTTTAAGTAAAAGAATAGTTAAATTTTATCTACCTGATGGCAGGAGAGGGGGGAGACAGAGAGATCTGCATATGGCAGTCTGAGAAGATGGGATCAAGAGCAGTAATGAGAGGAAAACAACCTTTCAAGTATAGAGGACGTTGTAAATTAGAATTAAGAACAAGTACATTGTATTGTCAAACAAGTACTTAGAGAAGACTAGGTTGATGGAAGCAAAAGGTTGGTTCAAGGCATAACAGAAAAGATTATAGGTGGGAATAGTTATTCAAAGTCTTGAAATACATGTGTATTTCAAAAAAGTCTTGAAATAGAGTTAAAAGCTGTAGGCCTGCTATGATGCGTCATGAAGATCAATGTGAATTCTTGAACTGTGAGGGATGGAAAAGCTGTATCAATCTAAGCTTACTAGTTTCATGTAAAGTGACAAGGAGGGTTGGATGAGAAATACCAACAGGGAAGCAATTGTAACAAGGCAGAGTAGCAGTAATACTACTCTAGGTAGTAAGGAGTATAGAATGTGATAAAGCAAAGGCATCAATCAAGAGATCAGCAGTCAGTGATGTAGCAGAGAATAAGGCTTGGCGATTACTGCATAAAGCATGCAAAGAAGGCAATAAAAGATTCAGTATTAAGAAATCATATTTTCTTTTTAATTATTTTCTTCTTTTTTTTTTATAGGTTTCGCTGTCATTCACAGAAAAATGGATCATTTAAACCTTTGGAGGACTCAGTTATCACAATACTTCTATACTACCAACTACGATTTATGATAGTAAACTTATGACAGTAAATTTCTGCATCATAGAATTGCTGAAAAATTAAAGAATATTTATCAAAATATTATTATAGTATCATGATATTACTAAATAAAACTAAAAAGCACAGTTACTAAATTATTAGACTTGCTAATACAAGCACACATGTGCAACAGCTACTGTATCTGACAGTTACCAAACCTCAAATTTAGATTGTTTTTCTTCATAGGAAAGTTCATTGTATTTGCAAGAAACCACTGAACATTGTCAAATGTATTTTCTTCAGCTGAGTATCATTTAGGAGAATTTACTTGAAACAAGTTCTAGAAAATTCCAAGTCCTACCACTAAGTGGATTTGATATTATGGCAGCAACTTACAGACTGGTGGTTAGTACTGTGAACCACTACAGCAGCGTACTGATAGACCGGCATTTTGAGCAAGCTATACACTATTGCACTGGAACCTGCCACACTGTCACGCATGGAGTTGACTGCATTGTGGTCCATCATAGCGTTTGTGCAGACCTCTTACACATCCCTGTTTCTCAGTTCAAAGATGCGGATCTGGACTCAGTATTTCTACCCCATGAAAATGGATTTTCCTCAGCTGAAAGTGACTATCCCCATCAGGCCCTCACGGGCATACACAGGATCAAAAAAGGATCTACATTTCAGAACACCTGTAACTTAAAGGACATTGCAGGAGAAGCAATCAGTTTTGCCAGTGGGAAAATAAAAGAATTTTCACTTGAAAAACTCAAAAACTCTAACCATGCAGCTTACAAAAAGGGAAGGAAAGTTAAGTCTGACTCATTTAATAGGCGGTCAGTTGATTTTGACTTGCTCTGTGGCCATTATAACAACGATGGGAACTCCTCATCCTTTGGTTTACTACGGAGTTCCTCAGTTGAGGAAAAATCTTTGTCCCATAGAAACTCACTCGATCTGAACCTGACTTCAATGTTTCTTCACAACTTCTCTGAAGAAGACCTGGTTACTCAGATTTTGGAAAAACATAAAATAGATAATTTTTCTTCTGGAACAGACATAAAGATGTGCTTGGACATCTTGCTGAAATGCTCTGAGGATTTGAAAAAATGCACAGACATCATAAAACAATGCATAAAGAAAAAGTCAGGGAGTGGCATCAATGAAGGAAATGGTAATGATGCAATTTCTAGCTCTGAAACTGTTTATATGAATGTAATGACCAGGTTAGCATCCTATCTGAAAAAACTACCATTTGAATTCATGCAGTCTGGGAATAATGAGGCTATAGATTTAACAGAACTGGTCAGTAATATGCCTAGTTTACAACTGAGTCCCTTCTCCCCAATATTTGGCACCGAACAGCCCCCTAAATATGAAGATGTTGTCCAGCTCTCAGCCCCTGACTCTGGACAGTTTCAAACTATAGCACTGCAAGAAGACAAGCAAATTTCTAAGCAAACAGACACTGTAAAATCCTTTCCAAACAACTCTACTAATTCCTTATATAACTTAGAGATACCTGATCCCAGAACTCTAAAAGATGTCCAGCTTCAATCACGGTCATTAACCAAGAACTCTATAAAAAATGTTTCTTCTGTTGACCTAATGGAAAGTCTTTATATTGAAGAAGAGTCAGATGGAAAGAAAGCATTAGATAAAGGGCAAAGAACAGAGAATGGACTCAGTCAGGAGTTGTTAAAGGTAAATGAAGGTAGAGCAGAATTTTCAGACCATGGTACTCATCCTAAAAAATGTCCTGCCTCAATGCAAAATGAAACTGGTAAGATATTTGAGAAACCAGTTGTCGGTCTACCTAAGGAAGATCTTAAAACAAAAGTCCCTCAAGTGAAAGAGGAAGACCACAGAGATTTTATGAATTCTAACAGTCAGGAAGAGATAGATAAATTGTTAATGGATTTGGAATCTTTTTCACAGAAAATGGAGACCTCTCTAAGACAACCACTTGCCAAAGGTAAAAGCTCTAACTCTCTAAATAGCCACAGTCCATTGACTGATCAGCTCCCTGTAGATCTTGAGCCTAAATCTAAAGTTTCTTCACCCACAGAAAAAGCCTCACCTGCCTGTCTAACAAGGATTATTGAAACCAATGGACACAAAATAGAGGAAGAGGACCGAGCCCTCTTACTGAGAATTCTAGAAAGCATTGAAGACTTTGCTCAAGAACTAGTTGAATGCAAATCAGGCAGAGGGAGCCTATCACAAGAAAAGGAAATGATGCAAATTCTACAGGAAACCTTGACAACTTCCTCCCAGGCCAATTTATCAGTCTGTAGAAGTCCTATTGGTGATAAAGCCAAAGATACTACTTCAGTGGTATTGATTCAGCAGACCCCAGAGGTGATCAAGGTAAGACCCAAAAGACTTGAGTCCTGGTAAGTCTCCAAAGAAATGTTTTAATGTTTATAAAATATTTAAACAAAGCTATTTTTGTTAGCCATTCTATGTTCTAAAGCTCCTATACTAGGCATGGTCTCACTCAGTGCAATGAAAACTAAAAATTAAAGGCTTTATAGTCAAGCAGACCCATTTCAGTTGCTCTTCCCATACCCTTCATCTTCTTCCTAGCTCTGTGACCAAAGGAAAGTTACTTAGGCTTAATATCCACATCTGTATAATGGAAATAATAAGGATCAAGATAATATATGAGAAACACAATCAAGGTACCTTACAGAAGGTAGGCATTTAGTATTAGTCCTCATCCTCCCCAGCCAAACATTAGGCCAGTCATTACTACATGCCTTTGTAGACTGTAAGGTGCACTGTGGTATACAGAAGAAAGACGTGCTTCTTGAAGAGCTTAAAAATCTACTTAGGGAAACAAAACTAATGTATCAGAAATAATGCATGAACATGGTAGGCACTTACTTCCCTTTAAGTGTTGTTAACCCGCTTAGTGCTACCTTCTGCCAGCGGTACTAGCAAGAAATGCAAAGGGGAATTTAATAAAATGTATCACCTTAGGAAAAAAAACTTATGAAGTTATTGTTTTAGATATCCACATATATGGTTTTATTAGTTTTATATACATTGAATTAGTTAATAATACTTTTCTTTTACATCGTCTGAAAAAGAAATGTAATTATTTCAATCATATATCATACAAGAAAAAATATAATAAGTTCTAGCACTTTTAACTATAGTCTGCATATGAGCCGATATATCAGCCCACCGCACTTTTTGCCCAAGATGCAAAAGCCGATATATCGGCCCATCGCACTAAAACAGTTAATGCAATAGGTCTTCAAAGAAGGTAAAGAGTAGAGTATATGAGATTTGCTTCTTCATGCAAGTGAGAATAAATATTAATCTCGAGCAGTGGTGTCCAACCTTTTGGCTTCCCTGGGCCACATTGAAAGAATTGTCTTGGGCCACACATAAAATACACTAACACTAATGATAGCTGATGAGCTTTTAAAAAAGTCACAAAGAAGTCTCACAGTGTTTTAAGAATTTGTGTTGGGCCTCATTCAAAGCCATCCTGGGCTGCAGGTTGGACATGCCTGATTCAGAGTCGCAGAATAGAACTATTTTCAAAAAGCTTTTCATCTACCCTGCTACTGATAGCATTGCTTTTGGATAATCCCAGAAAGGTTATTATCTGCCCATTTGTGTTTATGTCTTTTGCAACAGGATTATTTCTTGTTCATTTTACATGTCCAGCATGAGTTGGCAAGGAACTCTACTCAGACACGCAGGCTGAGGGACACTTGTTTCTGCAGCTGCCCTGTTGTCCCATCTGGAGAATATGGTTTATGAGTTCACTGAGGAAGAGAAGGAAAGAAAACAAACTGGGATGGGAATCACACCCCAGTTTAGCATATGGGTTCACATGGGCCAGGGCCAAGATTCGATCCTTGGACCCCAGGGCTGCAAGATGAGTGCTCAACTCACTCAGTCATCCCAGCATTTCCTGGAAAGCTATTTTAAAGAGAGAAATAATATAAATAATATAAAATTCAAAAAATACTTAATACAAGTAAACAAAGCCATTCTTCCTTGACTCAGTTGCCTCCCTACTTGTATTTTTTTAAATCTTTCCTATTTTCTGAAGACATATTTTAAGCCAGGAATTGGCAAATGTTTTTTTTGTAAAGGGCCAGATAGTATTTCAGGTGTTGCAGGTCACAAGGTCTCTGTCACTTAGTCTTCTTTGTCTTTTTTTAAAAACAATTCTTTAATAGTATAAAACCATTGTTAGCTCCAAGTCTGACAAAAACAGGCAGTGGGACAGATTTAGCCCACAGATGGTAGTTTATCAACCTGTTTTAAGCAAATAGAAAAGTATGGTAAATGATGGAAAGAGCACTCTTAATTAGGCACCACTTAGCTTTTTCCATATTTGCTTCAGATCTTTTCTTTATTTAATATTTTGTTATTATCATCATCATTTCAAAAATTCATCTCAAATACAGTTGAAATACCTAGGGCTTCCCTTCCTAGTAGCCTCTTCCCTTTTCAGAACTAACCACTGTCCTGAAGTTGGTGTTTATCTCCTTCTGAAACTTTCCATGCAGTATTACCTGTCATGTTTTTATTCTTATGTAGAGTGAACAGAAAGTAGTAGGAAATAAAATGGGTTGGGACCAACTTAGGAATGACCTTGTATGCTGTCCAAAAGAGTTTGTTCTAGGGCAGTAAGGAGAGGAGGCTCACCATATGACTTTTTTAAAAGAATAATACATTTTAA
This sequence comes from Craseonycteris thonglongyai, assembly GCA_004027555.1. NCBI lineage: Eukaryota > Metazoa > Chordata > Mammalia > Chiroptera > Craseonycteridae > Craseonycteris > Craseonycteris thonglongyai. Next base: position 6,667 of record PVKE010039843.1, read on the forward strand.
ATGAAGTCTTTAAAAACTTGTACCACAGTGAAAATCTAATTGTTCAAAATATTTCAATTAAAAGATTTATGGATGGAGCGTGTAGAAAGTGCTCTTACATGAGACTGGTGATTATCCCTGAAAAGAAATACTGACTTGACAATATTATATGTCATTAATAATTTTAATGTGTGTTTCATTTTCTCAAAAGTGAACAGTATTTTTTGTCCAGATACTTGTTGTCCATAACTACAATTCAAACCTGTATTTGGATAGGGAGTCAAATAGAAAATACTAGGAGGATATTGAGAGATTGATAAAGAGGATATTGGTCTAGTCACAGGTCAGCACCTTTGGCCAGCCCATGGACCAAAACTGACCTGCCACCTGTGTTTGTAAATAATTAACTCATTATCAACACAGGTTTGAACTATGTGGGTCCATGTTATACATGGATTTTTTTTTTAATAATAAAGTATTGGAAAAAATTTTGGAGATTTGCGCTAATTTGAAGAAACTGGCAGATGAACTGCATAGCCTAGAAATATCAAAAACAAGTTAGGTATAAGTGCATAAAATATTTTAAATATACTACCATAAAAAATACACTATTATAAAAAGTTAAAATTTATTAAAACACACAAACACTTATAGACCATACATGGTGATATTCATATTTGAGAGAAATGTAAACAAATATAAGTATGCAGTGTTAAAATATAACTGCAGAAAATTAACTTTAGTACATACTACTATAATAATTTTGTATCTACCTCCTGTTATTGCAGTGAGTTTAATTGTTATGAGTACCTGCTTAAAACACTGTGACACTAAATCATTTCTATGTGAGTAGTTCATCTCCAGTAAATTTCATATCACAAAAAATTATCTCACAGTTCTCACATATTTTCCATCATCATACTGCAGTTCCATACACTAGCAGTGTCCAACCTTTTGGCTTCCCTGGGCCACATTGGAGGAATTGTGTTGGACCACACATAAAATACACTAACAATAGCTGATGAGCTAAAAAAAAAAAAAAAGGTCACAAAAAAATCTCATAACGTTTTAAGGATTTTTATTAGGCTGCATTCAAAGACTTTCTGGTCTGCGGGTTAGACATGCCTGCCTAAAACTTTGAATAACACCATGAGACCCATAGGAAGTACCACTATTGATGCTGGAAGTGCTCCAAGAAGCAAAGAAAAGTCATGACCAAAAAAGTTGAACTGCTTAATACGTACTATAGATTGAGATATGCAGCTGTAGTTGCCCATCATTTCAAGATAAATGAATCTAGTATATCATGAAGTGATTGCTACAACTCTGCCAACAGGCACAAAAACCTTGCACTTTTTGTGGAATACCTTTTTATGTCATATTGAAAATGCTGCTTTTAGGAGATGCCAGGATAACTCAGCAGGTTGAGCACTTGCCTTGCAACTGCAAGGTCGAATCCCAGCCCCGGCCTGTGCAAACCCATATGCTGAACTGCAGTGGAACTGGTAACTGCCATGGTGGCAGGAAAGGTTCTCACCTCCCATGCAGGAGTCCCCAAGTTTGGTTCCGTCCCTGTGCAACCCCACATCTACCTGTCTGGAATGAAACTATGTCACAAATAATGATGTACAACTATGGAGGCTGCTCTGGGCCCTACCCCCTTCTCTCTCTCTCTCTTTTATCTTCTCTCAAACAATAAAATAAACCTAAAAGAAAGACAGAGAGGGAGGGAAAGAAGGAAGGAAGGAAGGAGCAGCTTTTATGTGAGTGCAGGATTGCTAGAATAAAGGCATACCTACAGACTTTAATATGATTAGAGAAAAATTGACGTCATTATATGACAACTTAAAGCAAAAGTAAGGTGAAGGATCTAACACTGGAGAATTTAACGCCAGTAAAGGATAGTTTGATAATCTTAAACAGTCGTTTGGCTTAAAAAATACCAAAATAACAGAAGCAGTTTCTGCCAACCAGGGGCAGCAGACAAGTTACTGGGTGCCATTAAGAAAATTAGTGAGATGGGGAAGCCGGGATGGCTCAGTGGGTTAAGCGCTCACTTTGCATCCCTGGGGACCGACGATCGAATCCTGGCCCTTGCCGTGTGGACCCATATGCTGAACTGGGGAGTGCCCCCAGTTCAGTTCTCACCAGGGTAAAGACCCCAGCCCAGTTCCTGCCCTGTGCAGCCCCACTCCCACCTGTGGAATGAAACTATGTGGAAAAACAAATGATGTGCAACTCTGGAGACTGTTCTGAGCCCTCCCCCTTCTCTCTGTCTCTGTATATATATCTCTCTCTCTGTCAAAAACAATAAAAATAAATCTTTAAAAAAGAAAATCAGTGAGGAGAAAGGATATGTGCCTGAATAGATTTTTAATGCAGATAAACATGCCCAATTCAGGGGGGGCGGGGGGGACACAAAAGACATTTGCAGTAAGGAAGAGAAGTAATCAGGGCTGCTAACCCCCAAATTTGAAGGGAAAAGTTAAACACCAGCTGCCAGGCTTTGGGTCATACAACAAGAAAGCTTGGACAACAAGAACCCTTCTTCTGAATTGGTTCCATCAATTCTTTGTTCCTGAAGTCAAGAAATAGACTGCCTTTTAAAGTTCTTTTGATATTGGACAATGTGCCTGTCACCCAGAATCCCATGAGTGCAACACCACAGGCATTAGTACTGGTAGTCTACTTGTCCCCAAATACAATGTCTCTAAGTCAACCTCTAGATCAGGGGGTCATGAGTACCCATAAGGCTTATTACATACAGTATTCTCTGGAGAGGATTGTCAATTCTATGGCAGAGAACCCCAAAAGAGAACATCTTGAAAGTCTAGAAGGATTACACCATTGAAGATGCCATAGTTGTTACAGAAAAGGCCATCAAGCCAAAAACAATAAATTCCCACTGGAGAAAACTGTCCAGTTGTGCTTGCTTCACAGGATTTACAACAGAGCCAATCAAGGCAATCAGGAAAAAGATTGTAGATATGGCAAAACGGTGGGAGGTAAAGGGCTTCAAGATACGGAAGTTGGAAAAATTCAAGACCTAATAGACACTGCACCAGAAAAATTAACAGAAGACAATTTGATAGAGATGAGTGCTTCTGAACCCAGTGCCTGATGATGAGGAAGAAGATGCAGAAGAAATAGTACCAGAAAACAAATTGACATTTGACAATCTGACAGAAGTATTCTGATTATTCAAGACTGCTTTTGACTTCTTTTACAACATGGACCCTTCTAGGACATGGTCATTGAAACTAAAGCAAACAGTGGAAGAAAGAACAATATTATATAGAAACCTTTTTAGAGAAATGAAAAAGCAAAAATGTCAGACAAAATAACAATGTATTTCCATAAAGTTACACTGAATATGCCTGCCTCTCCTGCTTCCTCTGCCTCCTGTTCTTCCTCTACCACCCTAGACCGTGAGACCGACCCCTCATCTTCTTCCTCCTCCTCAGCCTATTCAACATGAAGACGACAAGGATAAAAATCCTTATGATGATCTTCCACTTAACGAACAGTAAATAATCGATCATGTCATGAAGTAAATAAATATAGCTGTTGTGTATGCATGTGCCTTCTTGTGAAAAATGTAATAACTATATGGCAACCGTTATATGAGACATTTTTGTATACATACCATTATCATCATTGCCTAAGTATTCATCGTGTAGAACATTGTGTGCAAGACTTGTGTGGAAGTAGATAGCCTACCCCTACGTAGGCATAAGGTGAATAATATTTAATATAAAATTAATGTGTTCGCTTTCTTACTGGTTTGTAATTTTGCTTTTAAAGAATTACATTATCATATAGTATAGCTCTCTCATAATTGGAGAAACTGAGTATCAGCCTATTATAGATAAGTGGTTTTTATGACTGTAATACCATATGCTATAAAAGTTTTAGAATTATTAATTCATTAGTGTATAGGTTGTACTACCATGAAACAACGTAACAATTACACTAGGGCTACCTCTTTGTTACCAGTGAATGAATCATTACAAGGTCTGACAAATAAGTTTGTGAACTTGCCACTGTGCCTTTACATTGGCAGCACTATACAAATAATTCACTAAAGTTTCATAACCTTGGTATATCAGTGTCTCACAGCTCTGTGTCAATGTGTGGCAGTGCCTTGCTGAGTGGCATTCATTATTGTTGCATATTTTTGTGTGCCATCACAAGAATGTCGGAGCTTGATTTAGAGTAATGAACAAATATTAAATTTCTTCATATATTTGGCAGGAGTGGAAGTGAAATCAGGAATATATTATCCAAGTTGGGAGGGATAATGTCATGGAGAAAGCAGCAGTGTACAAATGGATTAAACATTTTTCTGAGGGGAAAGAAAGTGTCACTCATGAGAGATCAAGGCGGCCAGTATTGAGCAAAAATGAAAACATTGCAAAAATTTATTGAATTGTGCATCAAAATCATTGGCTATGAGAAGCACAGCAGACCAAATAAACATCAGTAGAGAAATAGGAAAATATTCCCTGAAAATCTTGGTATGAGAAAGCTGTGTGTAAAAATGGTCCTGAAGGAGCTCACCAATGAACAAAAGCAAAGGAAAGTCAAAGTTCACCAAGACCTTTTAGAGAGGCAAGAAGATATTTTGAGCTGTGTTGTCACTGGTGATGAAACATGAGTGTACCAATACGACCCTGAAACAAAACATCAAAGTGCACAGTGGAAGTCAGCCAATTCTCCATGATAAAAAAAGTTCCATCAGTTCAAATCAAGAGTCACAACGATGTTGTTAACCTTTTTCATATCAGAGGGATTGTTCATTATGAATTTGTACCAACTGGACAAATAGTCAACCAAATTGACTATTTGGAAGTGCTGAAAAGGCTGCATGACAAAGTTAGATGTAAACAACCTGAACTTTTTACCAACAATTCATGGCTCTTTCATCATAACCATGCTCACACAGCACTGTCTATAAAGGAGTTTTTAGCCAGTGAACAAAAACTGTATTGGAACACCCTTCCCTACTCACCTGATCTAGCCCCCAGTGACTTTTTACCCCAAAAGGAAATGTTGAAGACATTCTGATGACATTCAGGACATCAAGGATAATATGACAGTGGCTTTGACAGCCATGCCAGAAAGAGTTCCAAAGCTGCTTTAAAGGGTGGATTGGGTGCTGGTGTCCGTGTATAGCTTCCCAAGGGGAGTAATTCAAAGGTGACTGTAGTAATATTCAGCAATGAGTTATATAGCATATTGTCTAGGATGAGTCCATGAACTTAATTGTCAGGCTTTGTATACCTATAAATACATATGATTTACTTTTTCATGTTCTTTTATTTTTGATCTAGTGTTAGCAGTACGTATAATATCTAAAGTGTTTTTGTGTCATGTAAGACAATTTTGACATAGGTACTGACAGTTCATTATATAAACATGATGTAAACTTATGGTATCATTAAATGGTACAGTACTATAAATGTATTTTCCCTTATGATCTTAAATAACATTTTATTTTCTCTAGCTTACTTTATTGTAAGAATACAGTATATATAATACACAAAATATGTGTTAATCAACTATGTTATCAATAAGGCTTCTGGTCAACAGTAGGCTATTAGTAGTCAAGTTTGGGGAGAGTCAGAAGTTAAATGGGGATTTTTGACTGTGTGGGGGGTTTGCATTCCCAACCCCCAAATTCTTGAAGCATCAGCTATAGTTTTATTGGAACACAGCCACACCCATTAATTTATATATGACTTGTGCCTATTTTTGTGCTCCACCTACTCAGTTTGAGTATTAACAGCAGAGATTTTAAGGCTTAAAATACTTACTATCTGGCCACTTACAGAAAAGGTTTGCTGACTCCTGGTCTAAATATTATTTTATGGTAGATCAACTAAATAGACTTTTGATGCTTCAATGTGGTATTTAGTTGAAGGCATTGGAAATCTTGGAAACATCACTAAATATCAGTAGCAAAAACTACCAATGGTCAATGACAGTCAGTCTACCAGTAGAAATAGGAAAGTAAATCCAAAGTTTCAAAATCCTTCATCTTGAGTTCTGATCATAGGTTCTGATCCATATAGTTTTTGTCCCCTTTCCTCCCTAGTCACAACTCATCTCTGACTTTTTCACTTAAAACAGCTTCCGTTTTATTCTCCATTCTTCCTTTCTTTGCACGTGAACTTCCTCACTGTGTCAAGTTATGTATACCTTTGGCTAGCAAATGAATGTTTAATACATGCTTTTTTCACAAAGCCTCTAAATCACAGGAAACAACCCTATTGGCTCTGGAATAGCTGAGTTGTACAGAGGTCTGAAAGTGAGTTGGAAAAGAGTAAGAGAACAGTTTAAGGAGAGAAAGGGGGATGTGGCTGAAGTCTGAAAGAGTTCCATAATTACAAATTAGTAAATTACTGAGGACATGTTTTGACGTGAGAGATAATATACTTTTTTCAGAACACCTAGAAACTATAGTGCTGTGGTAATTCACATAATGATATCGTAATTCTATGTTGTATTACCACCAGCAAAAGATATTCTAGTCACTTTTTTTTTCTGTTCAGCCTTATAGGGCAACACCCTATTAGCAGGTTATAATAATAAACCCTAGTCTCCCTTGAAAATTACTTATTTTTACTTAATTTTAGTAAAAACAAAGCCAGGAAAAAAATTTTTTATTACTTCCTACCTCAAAAGAATGGAAGGCAAGGGAAAGATTCTTCAATGAAAGAGGAAGAATTTAAGGTAAATAAAGATTTTTTTTTTTAAAGCTATACTATAATATTTAAGTTTAGTGAAACCTTACAGATTTCTACTAAGGGGGAAACCTGTCTAAATTACTAAAAAGTACAAATTAAAATTTTAATGTTTTTAAGAAATAGCTTTATTAGTTTCAAGATTAAACAGTAAAAGTGTTGGCAAATAGGAATTTTAGCTGGACCAATTTCAATAATGTGGTAAAGTTTGTTTATACTTGTTAAGAAATAATTAAAGAAGACAATTTAGGTGATACAAACAAACTTTATTCAACAGTTCATGAAGTGGACATTCTCCTTTTGGAAAACTGTAAACTGGGGAGGAAGGCAGGAAGCTTTTATAGAATAAAGAATAAAGAGCAAGGAAAAGACAAAAAGAAAATAGCTGATTGGCTGGGACCATATAGTCAACCTTGTTTGGGGTGAGAAGGCCCAGAATTGTCTTGGCCTTTGGGGACTGGTTGACTGATTACACTGCATTTCTGGTCAAGCAGAACATTTACAAGGATACAAAAATTATCTAAGTTTTAGTTTGCTAATGTGGCACCATGGGTAGGAGTGGCTCCATCTTGGGCCCAGAAATTTATTTCAACAGTCCTCTTTTTTGCATATCCTCTAGTCTTGACCATTGAAGAGGTTTGATCAAAAATACCAGTCTTAGCATGACTCAATTACCATTACTTCTTAGAGTCTCAGTGGAATATTCATAGGAGATGATGCCAGGCTTATGTTCTTAGAGCTGATTATGTTCTCTTTTATTAGTCCAGTCAGAGATACTGTCGTTGCTGGTCACTGGCTGCCTACATTCATTTAAAACTTTTGAGAGAATATAGTGGATTATGGAGACAGTAATAATTATTAGCAACAAAACAATGTCTGTGTTTGGAAGAGCGCTCCTGAGCCTGGGTCCTCATGACTCACCAGCAGCAATCAAATAAGTCAAGAAGTTATCCCAAAGAGGGTGGTATTTTAAGCCAGTTGGCCTGTTGGTGTATTTTGTGTAACTCTCTCCACTTCCCTGAAGTGTTTATCCAGCAACCTTGTTTTAGAAAAACTGGGGCATTAGAAATTGGGAGATGTTTGTAGTGAACAGAAAGAAGCATCTTAGCAGATTCAACAGTCATTGGGACATTGGATTATCCTCCTTTGTCAAAGGCCTGAGATATGTGAACAATGGCATTATCTTTTCAGGCCTGGGCAAGGAAATTAGGAAAAGGATGGTGAGAGAGGGAAGGAGGAATGGAAAGAAACGTTCTTTTTTTTTTTTTTTTAAGTGAAATTGACTTTTTTTTTCCAGGATATTCTTTTTTTTTTTTTTTTAATTTATCGTTAAATTTGATGAGGTTACATTGGTTGGTAATAATTAGACAGTTTACAGATGTACAAGTCCACATCACATCATTCATGCATCGTATTATGTGCCCATCACTCAGTATCAGTTCCCCTTCCATCA
>PVKE010039844.1:0-14836 GCA_004027555.1 Craseonycteris thonglongyai
ACAACCCGATTTTGAAGAACAAAGTTAGGGACAAAAAGTGGGACAAAGAGGTATAATAGGAACATCTTGTCTGTATGAACTAGAGGAAATGAAAGCAGATGACAGCCTGAATCGTTCCTTGGTACTATTGCAGCAGAAAAACTGTCTAGATATGTTTGTAAGGTAATAAGATGTACATGGCAAATTGGCTTGTGTGTATATATGTGTGCACAAAATATACTTGTATATATTCCCTGCGGAGAACTTGCTTATTTAAGGGCAAAGGCATTGGAGTGGTAGTAGGGGAAGATGCCCTGAAGGGGGAGAAGGGGCAGAGGGAATCAGAAGGCAGTTTAGGAACCTCTCTCTAAATAGTTGAGAAAGCCTGAGGAGCAAGCAGCCCCTTAATTGGCTGCAACCAGTGGTCTCTTATTCTCTATGTTAAATGCAAACACAAAAAATGAGTTTCCCTTTCACCTAGTTCTCTATGTAAATGACAACTGTTTCGAAAAGACTCAAAGGTGAATAACAATGATCTGAAAAGTGAGAGGGCTTCATTAGGGAAAAACAAAGCAAAAGAGGGGAAGCTGGGATGGCTCAGCCAGTTAAGCGCTCGCTTTGCAGTCCTGGGGGCCGAGGATCGGATCCTGGCCCCAGCCCATGTGGACCCATGTGCTGAACTGGGGTGTGCTTCCCATGCAGGAGGCCCCTGGCCCAGTTCCAACCCTGCGTGGCCCCCACCCACCTGTGTGGAACTAAACCATGCCCAAAACTGATGACACATAACTATGGAGATTGCTCTGGCCCTCCCCCTTCTCTCCATCTCTGTCTGTCAAAAACAATAAAATAAATCTTTAAAAAAATACAAAGCAAAAGAAATCTCTGAAAGGAAGAATGGGTAGAAGCAACCAGAGGGTTCAAAGGATGGAAAAGGAAGCCCCAACTTTTCATTGAGATCAGGAGAGAGGAAAGCAAAGCTGGATGGTTCTTGCTGCCTTCCAGAGTCTGTATTCTATATATCTTTGTTGAATTAATGCTGCATCAATGACTGATCAACAATAGTGTTTGAGATCATGATATCAGTACTTTTTCTTCTTCTCAAAATGGACGAGAAAGACTGACCAAACTACATCTTCAAAACGCAGTTCTAGAAAATATGCAGTCACCAGCTCATCACCTCACATCTATCCTGCTTCCCCAAGCTGTAGAGCCTGAATGGGGAGCTGCCAGGCACAAGAACCGGCAACACATACAGGTGATTTCTCTGATAACAGGAGAGAACTACTGAATTTTAAAATGTAGCTAATTTCCATGACCACAATGATAAGAAAAGTGAGAACAAAGTTACCAAAGTCAAGTTTCTTGCATTTATGCTACATCGTAGAGCATTGTGGCCTGGCCCACAAGAGAACAGCTGTTCTAAAGGCATGTATAGGAAGCTTAAAAATCCATTTCCTCTGTCCTGTGTTTGAGTTGGAGAAATTAGCATGAGTAGCATATAAGGGTGAAAATTTTCAGAGTGGTCAATAATCGACTCCTAGTAGCATGTGCCTGAAAGATTGTTTGAGGGCTTCAGGGAAAGCCACATACCTAACATAGAAACTGGAAAGCAGCAGAACCAGGATCTGTGAAAAAAAATGAAGAATGCACATGTCAACATCTGAGCTCACTGCACATCTGGATGAGACTCTAAGCATAATCAAAACAACAAAAAAGAGAGTCTCTTGATACCCTCCATGAGATTCCTTCTCTTTGAAGAAATCTACGGTAAGCCCTAAATTTTCTACCTATTCTCCAGTGACTGGCTGTTGCTTTAGTAATCGAATGCCTCATCACAGTGCTTTTGGTGCCTATTCCTAGCCAGAGGCATGTGGCAGTAGTCTACATGCTATTTTTAATTTACGTCTTTGTAGACCTGGTGTGCCTCCATCACCTGTTTATCTAGTACAGCCAGCTCAGACAAACATGGCCACCCTAAATTAAGTGAGCTATTTTGGGGTTCCCAAGGACTAAAACTGAGCATGCCTGCAGTCAGCTCAAGAAAATGGGACGTGAAGGAGGTGCTGCTGCTGTTTGATATTTACTGAGAAAGCTGACTAAGCTCTAATGTGTATGAGAGCAAAATTATGACATGATCTTTCGCCTCTGGGGGCCTGGGATGAGTGTTCATGAAGAGCTACAGTGCGGGCTTCCCACAGAAGCAGAGCAGCAGTTAAGGAGCAGCACACCATCAGTGACTGGCTGGTGTGATTGCACTCAGCAAGCAGAGCTTTGCAGCAAGATGGAGAGGCACTCCTTGTTCTCTGCTCTGGGGCCCTAAAGCTCAGACTCAGCCCCAGTTAAGGCACTCATTACACTCCATTTATCATCATGCACTTGTTTGTTCATTCTAGAAGCTTTTGCTGAGTGCAGCCTAGTATGTGTTGGGCACAGATCAGCCTCTTAATAAATTATAATAAAATTAACAAATGGAACTTCACTCAGCCTGTAGAATATAATGTAAGTATGTGAGTGTAGCAGGCATAAGGGCAGGATTTTTCTTTTTCTTTACAAAGGTTTGTATAAGCTAAATCTTGAAAGATGAATAAAAGTTTCTGTAATGTAAAGAAGAGTCATTCCAGGAGATAAAAACACCACGAAAGTAATACAGCACATAGGTCTATAGGGACCCTATTGTGGCTCAAAGAGTATGAAACCAGATTGGGTGCTGGGTGGAAATAGACAAGGAAACCTGTTTTCACATAGAATTGTCACTAGCTCAAAGAATTGATTAGAATAGTATATTAAAGTAATTAGAAGGAAATACATCCTTAGATTTTAGGAATGAAAAAGAAACTGATGTAGAAAACTTGATTTTCTGAGGCCAGTGTGGTAGGCGGCCTCTCACGTGGCTCCCATTGAGCCCTGCTTCCTGAGAGTCATGGCACTATATAATCCCCTCCTCTTGATTACCTGCTTCTGGCTGATAGGTTATGGCAGCGTTTAAGGGTATCACCTTCCGTGATTGGTACAAAAATTATTACTTCCATCTTGCTAGCCAACTCTCTCTATTGCCTTCTTGGTGTGCACACTTTAATAATGTCAGCTGCCATGTTGGAGAGGCCTACATAGCAAGGCACTGAGGGTGGCCTGTGGCAAACAGCCAGTGAGAACTGAAGCTCTCAGTCCAAAAGGGAACTGAATTCTACCAACAACCACTGAGTGAGGTTGGAAGCAGATGCTTAGTTGAAAATGAGGCTGAAACTGCAGACCCTGGGCTGACACCTTGATTTTGGCCTATGAGAGACCACGACATAAGGATCCAGCTAAGCTCTGTGTGAATTCTTGACCCACAGATACCAGGAGATAACAAATAAGTGCAATTACGATTGGCTAAGTTTTGGAGTACTTTGTTATGCAGCAGTAGTAATACAGACAGAAGTAGGGAAGCCCTGACAAGTTCCAGGGCTCTCAATGTGTGCACTGCAGTCATGGCAAAGGCCTTGGGACACAACTTTCCTGTGAATCGCCAATTCTCTGGCGAAGTGTGTGTTCAAATCCTTTTCCCTTTTTACATTTGGGTTGTTTGCTTTCTTATTGTTCACTCTTGAGAGTTCTTTCCATATTCTAGATGCGAATCCTTTTCCAGATATATGATATGCAAATATTTTCTCCCACAATGTGACTTGTATTCTCATTCTCTTAACATTGTCTTTCAGAGGGTATATGTTTTAAAATTTTGTGTACAATTTATCCATTTTGTGTGTAGGTATCATACTTTTGGAGTTATATCTAAGAAATGTTTGCCTAACTCTTGCTTATAGATTTTCTTCCACGTTGGTTGCCTGTAAGGCTCAGCCATTGAAAGAGCCTCCTTAGGTGTGCAGGTGGGCTGGATGACCTGGGGTTGAGAATGCCTTCAGCGATGCAGCACTAGCTGGGCAGGGGTTGTGGGGGTGTCCCAGGGAGTCACAAGGTGTGGCCATTGGTTTTCATAAGATCAATGCAGATTTAGTTCTTATGCCACTGTCTGGCCTGTGACCATTTCACAAATGCACTGAGAACACTAGCCAGCCACCACTTACCTGGGGTATGCAGATCCTTGAGAGCTGCCCAAGAGAGGCTGCGGCACATGTTGTGGCTCACTAGTCACCACCAGAAGTTTCTAGGGCAGGTACAGGCTGTCCACTGCTGTAAAAGGCTTCCACAGATTGTGAGTACTAGCTGGCCATCCAGGAGCCATGAGTGCCCTTGGCAGTGCAGTACTGGCTGTATGTGGCAGGAACCCAGGGCTTCACTGAGGTGGTGTGCACATGTGGATTTTGCCAGACTAAAGCAGTTTCAGATTTGGCCCTTTGAAGGAGGGTTCAACATAGAAAAGATGGTGCACCTCCTGTAGGCTACATGTGAGGCAAGCTCCACACAGGGACAGTGGCTGCAGTCCCTCTACCCCTTGCCTCAAAGCCACACAATTGTCTTTCCTTGTATGTCTCTGGTATCTCAAGTCGCTGCCCCTCCACCGGAGACCAAATGAGTGTGTGCAAGTGAGTTGATCTGTGTGCAGGCCCTTTAAGAGGGCATCTGGGTTTTTAGCCGCCTTCCATCTCACTGGGATGGACAAACAGAGTCCTCGCTGATGTTCACTGCCAGATTATGTAGGAACTCCTCCTCCTGACACAGAACCCCTGGATTGGGTAGTTCAATGTGGGGCTGGAACCCCTCCCTCTTCTGTGGGAACCTCCATTCCTGAGATGTCGCTCTGGTGTTCAACCACTGTCTGTGAGTTTGGGGTCAGCCCATCTCATGTCTCTGCTCCTCCTACCAGTCTCGATGTGGCCTCTTCTTTATATCCTTAGTTATAGGGGAGTCAGTAGGCATAATATTTTCCTAATCTACCATCTGTCAATACTTTTCTTATAAAGTCTTTGGTTTTGGTATCAAAGGAGTGCTGGCCTCATGGGACAAGTTGAAAAATATTCCCTCCTCTTCAATTTTACAAAAGAATTTATGGAAAATTGATACTATTTCTTACTTTAATATTTGGTAGAATTAATCAAGGAAGACACCTGGGCCTGAAGTTTTCTTCTTTTTTTTTTTTTTTAGATATATTTTATTGTTTTTGACAGAGAGAAAAGGGGGAGGGCCCAGAGCAGTCTATAATTGTGTCATTAGTTTTCAACATAGTTTCATTCCACATAGGTGGGTAAAGGCCGCACAGGGCAGGAACCAGATGTGGGGCCTCCCACATGGGAAGCATGCCTCTGCGAGCTGGGGGTCTCCCATGTGGAAAGTACACCCCATTTCAGCATATGGGTCTGCACGGGCCAGTGCTAGAACTTGATCCTGGGATCCTGGGGCTGCAAAGCGAGCACTCAACCTGCTGAGTCACCCCAGCTTCCCTGAAGTTTTCTTTGTGGAAAGGTTTTTGACTAAAAATTCAATTTTCCTTATAGATAGAGGGATAAGGTTGTCTATTTCTTCTTGAGTGGGCCTTAGCACTTCATGTTTTTCAAGGAATTTGTTATTTTCATCTAAGTTATTGAAACTATTGGTATAAAAATGTTCATAACATTCTCTTATTACTCTTTTGTTATCTGCAACATTGGTGATAATGTCCCCTCTCTTGTTCTTTTTTTTTTTTTTTTAAGGATTTATTTTATTGATTTTTGACAGAGAGAAACAGAGACAGAGAGAGACAGAGAGAAGGGGGAGGGCCCAGAGCAGTCTCCATAGTTGACAGCATTAGTTTTCCATATAGTTTCACTCCACAGGTGGGTGCAGGGCTGCGCAGGGCAGGAACTGGGCCAAGAGCCTCCCACATAGGCCCTGGTAAGAACTGAACTGGGGGCACACCCCAGTTCAGTATATGGGTTCGCATGGGCTGGGGCCAGGGCCGGGATTTGATCCTCAGTCCTCGGGGCTTCAAAGTGAGCGCTTTACCCGCTGAGCCATCCCGGCTTTCCCTCTTGTTCTTTATATTGGTAATTTCCATCCCCTTTTTTTTTTCTGGTCAGTATCACTATAGTTTATATTTTATTGATCACAAAGAAACACCTTTTGGAATTATCACTATTCTCTATTGTATTTCTATTTTCTATTTTCCCCTTCTCCTACATATGATTTCCCTTCTTCTGCTTACTTTGAATTTTATTTGGTCTTTTTTACTTTTTGTTTCTTAAGGTGGAAGTTGAAGTTGTTGATTTGAGATCTTCATTTTTAACATATCTGGTTAGTACTATATAGTATTTTCTCCCTGCATCTACAATTTTATTCTAATTTTTATTCAAATTATATTTTAAAACTCAATTCAAAATACTTTTTATTTCCCTTTTGATATTTTCTTTTACCAATGAGTTATTATAAGTGTGTTATTTAATTTCCAAATATTTGGTGATTTTCTAGATGTATTTTTTGTGGTTGAATTTCGATTTAATTCCATTGTGGTCAGAGAACATATTTTGTATAACTTAAGTTCTTTTGTATGCCTTGAGATTTTTATTATAACCCAGAATATCTTCTATCTTGGTAAATGTTTCATGTGCACTTGAAAAAAATGTGTATTCTGCTGTTATTGAGTGAAATGTTCCTATAAATGTCATTTATATTATTAATAAGTTCATTGGTAGCATTGTTCAAGCCTTTTATATTTTACTGATTTTCTTTTATTTGTTCTATCAATTATTGAGACAGGGGTATTGAAATATTTGAATTTAATAGTAGGTTTATATCTCCTTTTGTCCTATAACTTTTTACTTTATTTAATTTGAAACTCTTTTGGAGCTTAAGTGTTTAGGATTATTATGTCCTCTTGATTAACTGACACATTCATCATTATAAAATAACTTTTATCACTGGTCATACTCTCATACTCTTTGCTCTGAAATCTTTGTTTGACATTAATATGACCACTGCAACTTTATTTTTATTAGGATTAGCATGGCATACCATTTTTTATACTTTTAACTGATTTGCGTTTTTACATTTAAAGATTTGTTTTGTTTGACAGAGACAGAGAGAGCCTAAAACAATCTCCATAGTTGTACATCATTAGTTTACAATATACTTTCACTCCACAGGTGGGCACAGGTCTGCACAGGGCAGGAACCAGGTCTGAGCAGCACCCCACCCCCCCCACGAGTTGGGGGGCTTATGGGTCCACACAGGCCAGGGACAGGATACGATCCTTGGACCCCGGGCTACAAGACAAGTATTCAACCCACTGAGCCATCTGGCATTCCCTGTTTTTACATTTTAAATGTGTTTCTTATATGCAGAATACAGTTGGATATTGCTTTTTCAATCAGACAACCTCTGCTTTTTTATTGGGATGTTTGAACCATTTACATAATTATCAATATTATTCATATGGTTGGGTTTAAGTCTACCATCAGAAGGAATGGATGGTGAGCTTGAAAAAATAGGAGAGTGTGGTGTTCCAGAAACTTTAAGAAGAAAGTGTTTCAAGACAAAGGGAATAGTCAGCTGTGTCAAATACACATAAAAAGTCTAATGAGATGAAGATAGCAAATGACCATTGGCTTTGATAAGACATGAGTTATTTATGACTCTGACAAAGTTCACTTCAGTGGCACCATGGGAAAAAAGCCTGGTTAGGGGAGGTTCAGCAAATGATAGGGGGAACAAAAGTAGGACAAATGAGTACAGATAGACAATACTTTCAAGAAAATTTTTCTGAGAAGGGGAGCAAAAGAATTGTTGGTAACTAGAAATAGTATAGGATCAAAGGTAGGTGTGTGTGTGTGTGTGTGTGTGTGCATTACATTTGATAGTACTACCACATTTATGTGTTGATGAGAATGATCTAGATAAGAAAATATTGATGGAAAGAGGGCAGGAATACTTGATGCAGTTTAGTTCAGAGAATGAGTATATAAGAAAAGAAGAGGAATAAAATTTAGAAGGGAAGATGATGGAAATCATAGGAAATAAATTGAAAATTTTAATCTTGTTAATGAAGTTAATAAATAAAATTAAACAGCATTTATAAAAATCCCAATGGTGGGGAAGTCAGGATGGCTCAGTGGGTTAAGTGCTCACTTTGTAGCCCTGGGGACCGAGGATCGAATCCCAGTCCCAGCCCGTGTGAACCCATATGCTGAACTGGGGAGTGCCCCCAGTTTGGTTCTCACTGGGGTGAGACCCTGGCCCAGTTCCTGCCTTGTGCAGCCCCGCACCCACCTGTGGAATGAAACTATGTGGAAAAACCAATGATGTGCAACTATGAAGACTGTTCTGGGCCCTCCCCATTCTCTCTGTCTCTGTATCTCTCTCTCTCTCTCTCTCTGTCAAAAACAATAAAAATAAACTTAAAAAAAAATTCCAATGGCATTTTTCACAGAAATAGAACAAAAAAAATTCAAATTTGTACGGGGCCACAAAAGACCCCCAATAGCTAACGCAATACTGAGGAAAACGAATAAAGTTGAAGGTATCACATTTCATGGCTTCAAATTATATTGCAAAGCTACTGTAATAAAAATAGTATGTTATTAGCAGAAAATCAGACACACAGCTCAGTGGAACAGAATCGAAAGCTCCAAAATAAATCCACAAATATATGGACAACTAATTTTCAAGAAGAGAGTCAGGAATATACAATGGAGAAAGGAAAGTCTCTTCAATAAATGGTGCTATGACAATTGGACAGCCTTATGCAAGAGAATGAAACTATACTACTAACTTATACATACAAAAATTAACTCAGTTAATTTTTAAATTAAAAATGAATAATACCTGAAACAATAAAATACATAGAAGAAAGCATAGGCACTAAACTGATGGACCTTGGTCTTAAAGGGGTTTTTGTGAAGTAAAAGCAAAGATAAATGAATGGGACTAGGGTACATGAAACTAAAAACCTCTGCACAGCAAAAGAAACCATTGATAAAACAAAAAAGGCAACCAATCGAACGGGAAAGGATGTTTGCAAACAATACCGTCAATAAGAAGCTAATATGCAAAATACATAAAGAACTCACACAACTCAACAAAACAAACAAACAATTTGATTAAAAAATGGGTAGAGGGTTGTAGGCCCCTGCCTGGTTCCTGCCCTGCCCCAGCCCACCTGTGTGGAATGAAACTTTGTTGAACACTGATGATGTACAGCTGTGGAGACTGCTCTGGGCCCTCCCCCTTCTCTCTCTCTCTCTCTCTCTCTCTCTCTCTCTGTCAAAAACAATAAAAATTTTTTAAAGTTTTAAAAAGAAAAATGGGCAGAGAACCTGAATAGATACTTTTCCAAGGAAGACATACAGAAGGCCAACAGACATGTGAAAAGATGTTCAGCATCACTAGTTATTAAAAAAACATAAATCCAAACCACAATGAGATGCCACCTCATACCTGTTAGAATGGCTATTATCAACAAGACAAGAAATAGCAAGTTAAGAGGCTGTGGAGAAAAGGGAACCCTCATACAATGTTGGTGGGAATGTAAGATAGAGCAGCCACTTTGGAAAGTATGGAGATGTCACCAAAAATTAAGAATAGAATTACCATGTGATCCAGCAATTTCTCAGTCTTCTCTCTCTCTCTCTCTCTCTCTCTCTCTCTCTCTCTCTCTCTCTGTCTCTCTGTCTCTCTGTCTCTCACACACACACAAAGACAGACACACAGACACAAAGAATCAGCCTACTTAAAGATAGGATATTTGAAATTATCAAGTCTGAGGAGCAGAAAGAGAAAAGAATGCTCCCCACTAAGGCTAGTAACAAGGCAAAGATGTCTGTTCTCACTACTTCTATTCAACATTATACTGCATGTTCTAGTCAGTGTAATGGGTAAAAAGAGAAATGAAAGGCATTAACATTGGAAAAGAAGATATGAAATTATCACACATGTCAGGCCAACTATCATCAATTTACTAAAGAATCTGCCCCAAAACACCACTACAACAAATAAGAGAATTTAGCAAACTTGCAGAATGTAAGATGAATATTTGAACAAATTCTACTTCTACATTCTGGCAACAAAAATTAGAAATTGAAATAAAAACAATATTATTTCTAATAATACCATGAAATTGAAAATAGGGATAAATTCACAAAATACTGTAAGATTTGTACAAAAAAGAAACTATAAAACATTCTGAAATTAAACATAGTCTAAATAAATAAAGAAATGTACCATATCCATAGATCAAAAGATTTAATTTTTTTATAAGTTTTTTAAATTCAAATTATTTATTTATTTATTTATTTATTTTTGACAGAGAGAGAGAGAGATACAGAGACAGAGAGAGAGAACTGAACTGGGGGAGCTCCCAGTCCAGCATATGGGTCTGCACTGGCCGGGGCCGGGACTCGAACCCCGGTCCCCAGTCCCCGGCGCTGCAAAGTGAGCACCCAACCCACTGAGCCATCCCGGCTTCCCCATAATTTTTTTAAGATATCAAATTCACTTAGAAATTTTTCCTATATATATACATACTCATACATGTAGACAAAAAATATAATAATATATATATATATATGAAGATTGTGTCAACATTATTATTCAGAACAAAAGACTGTAAATAACTAAATATCTAGGAATAGAGAATTAAAGATGAGTATGTTATATCAAGGAAGACATTACAGTCATTTAAAAAATGGTATGGATAAGTTAATTCATATTATTAAAAAAATTAGAAAGAGGGAAAATTATGTTAAATTTCCATGTGTGAAGGAAAATATAAAAACTCATTTGTTTTTGGCTGTGCTAAACTAGTTTGGAAATATACACAGGAATCTAATAAAAATAACTGGCTCAAAGGAAGAAAAATGGGAGATGAGAGACAAAGGGGAGAAGGAGAAATATTTACTACATACTTTATTCTGCCTATTGAGTTTTTACTATATATATGTATGCCTGCTTTTAAAAAGCCATGACTTTCAGTGATTGAAATCAATTAAATGCAGTGGCCCTTCATCAAGAGGTCTCATGTCTGCACCTGCAGTCTTTCCCTGTAAGTCCTCTCCAGTCCACCTACTTACACCTGTGCTAGAGATAGACTGCATGTCTTACTGCCAAATGCACTCCATGGCCCATTGCTCAGAGATCTGCACTTATTGGTAAGTTTCTCTACCACCTGGAATATGCTCTTTTCCCCCCACAGTCTGTACCTTTAGACCCAACTCCAATGTCAGTCTACCCAAGAGCCCTCTCTGCCACCCTGATCCTCACTATGCTTTCTTTCCTCTGATATGGGATGGTTGTGAACTGGGCATCAAAAGTTGAATATACAATTCTATTATAGGTTGTTGGCTCTTGCTTTATGTGAATTAGTCTTATCTTGGATACTACATTAAAAGTGTTGAGGGGAAGCCGGGATGGCTCAACAGGTTAAGAGCTCGCTTTGCCGCCCCAGAGACTGAGGGTCAAATCCAGGCCCAAGCCCATGTGAACCCATATGCTGAACTGGGGTGTGCTTCCCATGTGGGAGGCTCCCATCTCAGTGCCCACCCTGTGCAGCCCCTGCCCACCTGTGTGGAACAAAACTATGTCGAAAACTGATGATGTACAACTATGGAGATTGATCCGGGCTCTCCCCCTTCTCTCTGTTTTGTCTCTCTCTGTCTCTATCAAAAACAATAAAACATATCTTTAAAAGTGTGGAGAGCAGGAAGGGAGCACGATTCAAATGTCTTTGTACCCTTGATACTGCCCAGCCTAGGGCTTGCCATGCGTGCTGGGTAGAGGACTGGATCCTGGTGGAAGAAACAGATAGCCTCTCTAGAGAATTTGAGCTGAAGAATTTTTGGCCATAAGACCAAGTCATCAGAGCAAGTTTCTCTCACGCAAATTCAGAAATCCTAGAGTGTTAGAGAAATATGAAAGTATCCACTGAGGTCAAGAAGGTAACATCATTGTATAAATAAATGGGCAGAGTATAGGAGTTATGGTTTCCTCAGATGGATTAGAAAATAAGAAGCCTGCTAGAATGTTTCAAAAATCCAAGTAAAACAACAACAACAACAACAACAAAATAATTTCTTCAGGCAAACAAACAGACTTCCAGTTGATGAGTAGTTCTAACCAGATCAGCAACTAGTTTATGACCGTCAGAAGTGGCCACTAACCCATCTCGGCAAGTAGTCATCTCCATGAGCAGTCAGAATTCTATGATATGGCAACAACAGCTCTAGAAAATCAACTCTTAAGAGATCCAATGTGATGTGGACTTGTACATCTGGAAACTACCTAATTGTTACCAACCAATGTCACCCCATTAAATTTAACAAAAAAAAAATTTAAAAAAAAGAGATCCATATGTGAGTCTCATTGGTCTGTCTCCATGGGAGGCAGTGTTTACAATATCCTACCACCCATCTGCATTCCTGAGGCAGCACAGAATGGAAGGCCTTTCTCTTTGCCCTCCACAATGGCATTTAGAGATACCACCACCGTGGCCTCTCCCTTCCACATCAGCTGTGGTCCTCTTCATGCAACTCTAATTTCCCATCACACATTGCCTCTAATATCAAAGCTCTCCATTTCCAAGCCATAACCAGACTTTGCCCTACCTAAACTTTTGTGTGCTTCTTAGACAAATTCACATTGCAGGTAGGAGAGTTGGTGAATATTCATCTGTTCCTCTTCCTCAAGTGGTGCCCTGTATCTCTAAACACACAGATTTCTGGGGAAGGGTGATCAGACAGTTGCCATGAAGGAGAGAGCCAAGCCATCAGGCTGGTGTAGGGTGTAGGGAGTGAAGACCAAGTGGGAGTGAAGACCAAGTGGGAGCATAGACCCTGTCTGTGAGCAGGCACCTTCAATGTCTGGCTCTTTAACCCTTAAAGACAACCAGATACCCTCATCTACAGGCTGAATCACCACATAAGCCTCCCTAAGACAGATAAAAGCCTTTGATAAAAGCTACACCTGCCTTGGGAAACAGAAGGGCTTTGTGATGCAGTCTGATGGCCTGATTCCGTCCTCTGTGAGGTGGATACAACAGTGCTTAGTACTGGAAGTCATTAGGCACCAGGATCCTGAACACCCGATGTAGGGGTGGCTGGTCTCCTCATGTTAATGAGGTTTGGACCATGTTGAGCCCTACATTTGTTTTGTGGGATTTTGGGTATTTCTTATATACCTATGGCTCCATCTTCATTATTATCCTAATTATTTGGCAAATGAAAAGGCGTTACCATGGATTAAGGCTGGAACCTGAAAGAAGCTGCTGCTGGGTAAGAAAACATTAACACCACAAACTAATTAAGCCTCAGATAAAAAGCTTTTAAGACCTCAGAGCCTCTCCTTTTACCCTGTCAACCAACTTTTATACCATATATTTAATTAATCCAATATGATACTTCTCTTCTCAGAGACTACAAATAATTCCTTACCAAGCCATCCATAAAGTGTATTCTAACTGAAAAATGAGAAGTGTCTCTATCTACCTTGGGTTAAAACCTGGATTAAATGGAATACACCTCACTAGATCTCAGAAGACCTCCCAAATATGGGGGATTCTTCTGGTTGGTGATCTATGACGCATTAGTTAGCAGATGTCCTTGGCCTATCAGAATTCAAATCTTTTAATCTGCTCAATTTTGTTCTTTTGTTTGAATATAAAACTCACATAGAATTTTTCCTAAAAATAAATGGAAGTTATAGAGTATGGAAGAAACTAGAAATGAATCAGAAACAAGCAGAGAAGGGAAATACTGGGTTAAAAAAAAAAATGGAGTACAAAAAAAAAAAAAGTTAGGGAAAGCTGGGATGGATCAGCAGGTTGAGCGCTTGCTTTGCAGCCCCAGGGACCACGGATCAAGTCCTGGCCCTGGCTGGTGTAGACCCATATGCTGAACTGAAGTGTGCTTCCCATGCGGGAGACCCCCAGTTCGGTTCTTGCCCCTCGATCAGCTCCTGGCTTGAGGGGGCGTGGCGTGCCTTGCATGAGGAAGGCACTCAGCCCAGTTCCCATCCTGCTTGATTCGCACCCACTTGTGTGGAAGGAAACTATGTCAAAAATTGATGACATACAACTATGGAGGCTGCTCTGGGCCCTTCTCTCTGTGTGTCTCTGTCTCTGTCAAAAACAATAAAATAAATCTTTTTTAAAAAATTAGGAAAGAAAACATAATACAGATAAATAAAAAGGAATTCAGAACATATATTAGATTTGCCTCATTTTAGACATGAAGAAGAAAATGGTGTCCTAGATTCACACTGTAACCTTTTTGTTTTCTAGTGTCACCGAAAAGTCAGGCAAAGAGCTAGAGATGCAGTAAAAAGAGGTAAAGTCCAGTCTCTTATCTGACTCCCCTTCACTGCGGGCCAGGTTCCCACAGATCCTGTTCCCGCTTTGATCCCTGGTTCCAGCAGCCAGGTGCTCTACCACTGAAGGCTCCAATTCTCTAACTGACAAATTTTCCCAGAACACTTTATTGGGTGGGAAGTTAGAGACTAGGAACATTCCAAAAGTCTCCACCTTACCCCAGGGAATGAAGAATAAGAAAGTAGGGCAGAAGTCCTTAACTGTGTCATTTACTAGTTTTATGACCCTGAACAGGTCACTTCATCTCTCAGTTTTCTTATCCATGCAATGGGTATCTGAAGATCCTACCTCACTCATAGAGTGGTTGTGAAGACCTAATGAGATTATGTCAGGGACAACACACTTCATCATAGGTTAAGTTTTACACAGACATGCCTTAGAGCACTAACTGCTGAGGTTTTCAGTCTCCTCTCATTCAAAGGCCTTCAGCTGCCTGTCGGCTATCCCTGAATCCTCTCCTGTTCCGTGTAACACTGTCTCCTGGTTTCTCAGCTAGGAGACTTTCCTGGAAAGAAGCTGAGAAGCCCTCGAAGCTGCTCTCTGTCATGAAAAGGTGATTTCTTCATCTTGGTAGTCTCTCAATGCCCAGCC
>PVKE010039845.1:0-14842 GCA_004027555.1 Craseonycteris thonglongyai
GTAAGGTGACCAGATTTTAACATTGGTAAAGTGGGGGGAGGGGATTCTTGATTAAAAATTTGGTCTATCTCCCGCCGTTCCCTAGCTTGTCGTGCATTCTTTCCAAAAATTGGGACTTTTTTAAAACGCCGCAGGGCGCGGGACAAATTGTTAAAAATCGGGACTGTCCCGCCAAAAGCGGGATGTCTGGTCACCTTACTAGGGGCCTGATTCCACCAATAAAAACTGCTGCGCTGTCATGATCTGGATGATTCTCCTCCAGTTAGCTATTCTTTGCAAGAATTAAGCCCTAAGTTCTGTTGACTAAAGAAATTTCTAGGGTTGCAATTTCCTGACGATATGACTGGTTAAAGCAGTTTTGGAAATAGAGGCTTTAAGTGATTCAAAGCCAGCCTGCCCTCTGCTCACATATTGGATTTTTGGAGATGCTCGGAGGAGGGTTTTCAGTGAAGTAGGCCTTTTCTTTGTAACCTGAGAGCTCGGCTAATGGCTCCCAAGTGTTTCTCTGATAGGGAAGAGCCTTTTAAGGATAGCTTGCACATTAAAAATTTATGCATCACTTTAAAGTTTAATATTTAAACAAAACACTTAGTGTTTACTGAACCACACATTTTCATAGGTACTGAATTCGGAGAAAAGTCTTTTGGGCTGGAGGAGCATTACTAAGAAAACTATTTAATATTCATAATATATATTCCTAAAAAGTCAATTCAGGCTTTTTAGACTCTGATTATTCTTGAATAATGGGTTTTTCCAGCCTGCAGACAATATTTAGTTTGAAAGGATTGACTGCCATCTCTTCCAATGGAGACAAGTGATGGAAAAACCCCAAATCTTGGCTTCCACACTAGCCATTCTCAAGCTTTATTTTTGCAAGGCATTGAGAGTCCCCATTAGCTGTAAATGACAATACAAAAATCCAGTTATTTAAAAATGCATGCACATTAATGAGAGTTCTTCCTGGAGGAGGAAATTAAAGATGCATGGCAAAAACAAACACTGGCCAAAATTTCAGAGTAGGAATTGGGTATGTAACAAGGCAGGAAGAGGAGAAACAAAACCAAAACCAAAGAGAACAATGAAAACTTACTCTAATTAAATAGTTCAGATATATTCACATGGTATTTGTACAAATAAAATAGTAAGTGTGGGATATAAAGTAATGAGGCTGGGTCAATAAGCCACACATTTGGACCAATCTCAGCACGTGCTTATGACGCCTTCTGGGTGAAATAGTGAACAATTTCCAGCGTCCCCACTGCCACTCCCTGCTCTGATACCTTTGCTTAAGAATCAAAATCCCAGGAGTAAGGGCCGGACTGGTCAAGCTTAAGTTACCCACTGCCAATTGCACAGGCCAGTTGTCTGCCTGTGGCTGTACTGGAGGAGGGGAGAAAAAGGTTCATTCATTCAACAACTATCTCATTTTTCTGAGTGTGTACTACAGGGTAGGCACTGTTCTAAGACACTGGGATACAGTTGTGCAACAAGTAGATGAAGTTGCTGCTCTCTGGGTGTTTATATTGCACACCAGGGGTGTCCAAGCTTTGGCTTCCCTGGGCCACATTGGAAGAAGAATTGTCTTGGGCCACACATAAACTACATCAACACTAAGAATAGCTGATAAGCTAAAAAAAACAACAACAAAAATCATCGCAAAAAAATCTCGTAAATGTTATAAGAAAACATTTATGAACATTATGAACCTCATAATGTTTTAAGAAAACATTATTTATGCACATGTGTTGGGCTGCACACAGCCCGGAGGCTGCACATTGGACAAACCTGTCTAGACCATCTGAGGAAACAGCAGCCCAGGAAAGGAGTAAGAAATGACAAAAAGTGAAAAGCTTAACACATTGGAGGAACTAGAGCAACAACAGCACTGAGAAGAATAATGTTAGAATAATGCTTTCCTCTGCTGACATTGCCTTCCTCATAGCCTGGCTGTCAGAATTCTTCACCCAGTGGGAAACAGGTGTTCTTAAGCAAAAGGGTGGCCTTCTTGTAGGTGAATGTCTATGAGAGTTTTCATCCCCATCTAGTGTGGTATGTACCCTTCAGAGTCCTAAAAGGGAACTGTATTTCAATGAACAAAACATTTTTCTGCACTACCCTTACTTAAGCAAACTTCTCTTGATTGAATGAATGATTACTTGTGCTAAGGAGGTTTCTGAAGGATGGGAGTGGGGCACAAGAGCTGGGAAAAAATGCCTGTGAGGTACTCCAGCCTTCTTGAATATACTGAAACAGCCTTCCAAAGGCTGTGAGCAGAGTAGCAGGGCAGATATCTTTAAGCACAGAACACTGGGAACAGAACTAGAAAACATAGAGTCAAAAAGCTAGCAGCCCAGCTATAAAGCAGAGAGTATGATCTCCGATAGTTCAAAAAGCAGATAGTTTGCCTGTAAAGTGAAAAGAGATTTCTGGAGAGAAACAGTATGTATTCAAATCCCAGTGCTTATTGAAGAGAAAGTATTAGTCCTGCCCTCAAAATATCTGAAGCCAATGAAGAACTGAATCAAGCTGAAGTGGCAACAAAGCCCAGACCTAAGTGAATTACAAATATATGCTCTACTTATCAGCCTAAAAGAAAAAGGAGTATGTCCTCTTATGGGAGTAAATGTTCTTTATCTCAAACTCTACTGTTATTTTTTTAATCTCTCGTACATAATAAAAAATTACAAGAAACATGAAGTAGCGAGAATATGTGACCCATGAGAGAGGTCAGGAGAGAAAATCATCATTGGAAATGGACCCAGATGGAGAAATTATCAACGTCATAAAGCATCTAGTAGATAATATGAACAACAGACACAAACACCTGGTGGATTTCAGCAGAGAAATGTTAACTTTAAAAAGAAACAAATGGAAATGATAAAAGTAAAAGTTATACAAGAAGTGAAGAATTCACTTAATGGAATTAACAGTAGATTGGACATTGCCGAGTGAAGAAATGATAGACTTGGAAACAGGTCTAAAGAAACTACAAAAAAGAACACAAAAGGGAAAAATAATGGGGGAAATTGGAATAGAGTATGTAAGATCTGAAGAGCAATATCAAACAGTCTAATATATATGTTATTGGAGTCCTAGAAGCATAGAAGAAAAGAGAAAATGGAGACAGAAGAAATATTTAAGGCAATGGTCAAGAATTTTCCAAAATTGATCAAATACATTAACCTCAGGCAGAATACATACAAGATCAGTAAACCTCAAGCAAGATGTTTTTGCTTTTATCTTAATAACAGCAGCAGCAATACTGAGGCATACCATAATCAAACAGCTGAAAACCAAAGATGAAAATAAACTTCAAAGTAGTTAGAGAAAACTGACATGTTACAAGAAGAAGACGAGTGATAAAAATTATGCCTGACTTCTCAGCAGAAACAACAGAAACAATGGAGGACAACAGACAATAAAATGACATTATTAAAGTACTATGGGGAAGCCAGAATGGCTCAGTGGGTTAAGTGCTCACTTTGCAGCGTCGGGAATCAGGGATCAAATCCCGGCCCCGGCCCGTGCGGACCCATATGCTGAACTGGGGAGTTCCCCCAGTTCAGTCCTCTCTCTCTCTCTCTCTCTCTCTCTCTCTCTCTATCTCTGTCAAAACCAATAAAAATAAATAAATAAATAAATAAATAAATAAAGGGGAAGCCGGGATGGCTCAGTGGGTTAAGCGCTCACTTGGCAGCTCCGGGGACCAGGGATCGAATCCCAGCCCCAGCCCGTGTGGAACCATATGCTGAACTGGGAGCTCCCCCAGTTCAGTTCTCTCTCTGTATCTATCTCTGTACCTCTCTCTCTGTCAAAAATAAAAATAAATGAATAAAAATATATTTAAAGTACTAAAAGCAAAAACTATCTGCCTAGAGTTCTATAACCAATAAGAATAGCCTTCAGAAATTATGGTAAAATAAAGATGTGTTCAAATAAACAAAAGCTAAAAGAATTCATTGTGAGCATCTGCACTATAACAAATGCCAAAGGCTAGAGGCAAATGATATGGGATACAGGATACAGGGTATCTTGTAGATACATTGATCTACAAGAAGAAATTAAGGGGAAGCCGGGATGGCTCAGTGGGTTAGGCGCTCACTTTGCAGCCCCGGGGACTGAGGATGGAATCCCGGCCCCGGCCCGTGTGGACCCATATGCTGAACTGGGGAGTGCCCCAAGTTTGGTTCTCACCCAGGCCCAGTTCCTGCCCTGTGCAGCCCCGCCTACCTGTGGAATGAAACTATGTGGAAGAACCAATGATGTGCAACTATGGAGACTGTTCTGGGCCCTCCTCCTTCTCTCTGTCTCTGACTCTGTATCTCTCTCTCTCTCTGTCAAAAATAATAAATAAATCTTAAAAAAGAAGAAAAAATTAAAAGCACCAGTAAGGTAAATACCTGGGTAAATATAAGAGTTTTTATCTTTATCTTAATATTTTTACATTTATTAAATACTATTGACTTTTTAAAGTAATAACAATGATAATGATAATAATGATAATAAAGTCCAATTAGTTTGAAAACCATCTATCCCCATTCAGCCCTCAAATTAAGCATTTATCTTGACTTTCCTATACAAACTATATCTCAGGGTAACCAAGTAGTTGACACAGAGATGTTTCTCTTTGTACAAGTATACCAGTTAATAAACGAAGAAAGAAAGCTAGATTAAAATATTAACATTTTGCAGCTTCTAACACATTTTTAGGCAAATATCATCAATGATTACTAACAGAACCAAAAAGGCACAACCAAGCATTCTATGATTTGATGCACATACTCAGTACCACCTATGGAAATATTCTTGCCAAAGATAATTCAACCCCAATCTGATCTAGCTTCTGGAGTTGAAAGATTACAGATCTAACTACCAATTTACAGAAAATACAGAGGACATAAGGTTCTCCCCTTAGGATCATATGTGAGTATTTGTAGCTACTTACTAAAAACACTCTCAATCAGATTTTTTTTTTCTAAAAAGGAAAGAAAGTACTTTTTAAAATTTTTATGTCCTATCTGAGAATGCTGAATACTACATGCATTGAATGCCTATTGTGAGCATTCAACACATTAAATTAAATTTCTGGGGAAGCCTGGATGGCTCAGCATGTTAAGTGCTCGCTTTGCAGTCCCGGGCACGGAGGATTGAATCCCAGCTCTGGCCCATGTGGACCCACATGCTGAACTTGAGTGTGTCTCCCATGCAGGAGGCACACCCTAGTTCAGTTCTTGCCCCCTGCTTCAGCCCCTGGCTGGAGAGAGGGGGCCTCCCACAGCCCAGTTCCCGCCCTGCGCGGCCCCCGCCCACCTGCGTGGAACAAACCATGTTGAAAACTGATGGCGTTCAGCTGTGGAGACTGCTCTGGGTGCTCCCCACCCCCTTTTCGTCTCTGTCTCTCTCTGTCTCTGTCCCTATCTCTGTCAAAAAGAATAAAAATAAATAAACAAATCTTTTTAAAAAATCATTTAAATTAAATTTCCTGAAAAAATGGCACAGATATCTTCTCAGGACCCTAAATGCTAAAGCCCAATGCATCTGTAAACAAACTACCGAATTAAAGAAAAGTCACACCAGGCTTCGCGTGCCACTCACCTGAACCTGCCAGAAAGATGTTGTTGAAGCAGATAGGTGCTCAAAGAACAAAACATGCATTTCTGATTCCACTAGCCAGCTCTACTTAACCTCCATGCTACCTAATCTCCAAAGAGGAACACTAATGAACAGAACACATCACGGAGTCTTCTATCTAATAATGCAGTGATGCAATTAAGCACTTAGGCTTCAAAATCCATCACATGTCCTTTGTAGGACTGAGAGCACCCTCATATATTTACCAAGCAACTAGAATTTTAAAGTATTGGCTAAGTAGTGACTTGACTGAGAACATATCATTCCAGGTGAGTTTTTTGTTTTCATTTCTTACTCTTATTTTTAAATTTTCTACTACAACTGCCAAAAAAAGGGGGGGGGGATCAGGTTTTCTATGAAAAATCAAGCAAAATAAAATGCATTCCATTAATACCTGAGCTATAGAAACATGCAAACTTATTTCAAAGAGAAGCTCACAATAGTTGCAGCATTCTTAACCACACTGGCTGATCGACTCCAATTCACCCACCAGAACTGATTTAATATGAGAGTATAATTAGTACTGTTGATTGCTATCTGGTGCCAGATATCCCACATGCCCCACGTCCATGCTAATTAATCTTGAAAACTTTCCAAGCTTTCCTCTACCCTGCCTGCCTCTGTTCCCTGCATCAGCGCACACATAGCATTCTACTCAAACAGAGCAACCAGAATGGCATCACTAGGTCATGCACACAGTTGGTACTCAGTAAATGTTTGTTTATTCAAATCACTGCTCTTCATCATAGTAATTCTTATGAGAATAGAAAACCAAGAGCCAAAATTTAGGCTTAGGTCACTTTAACTGGTGTTGATTTTCTTTTTTTTTTTTTTTTAAGATTTATTTTATTGTTTTTGACAGAAAGAGAGAGAGACAGAGAGAGCGAAGAGAGGGGACCCAGAGCAGTCTCCATAGTTGTACATTATCAGTTTTCAACATAGTTTTATTTCACACAGGTAGGTGGGGGCGGGGGAGGGATGTGCAGGGCAGGAACTGGGCCCGGGTCCTCCTGCATGGGAGGCACACCCCCGCGAGCTGGGGGCTTCCTCACATGGGAAGCTTGTTCCGGCAAGAACCAAACTGGGGGGCACACCCCAGTTTAGCATATGGGTCTGTGTAGTCTGGGGCCGGGATTCAATCCTCGGATGCCAGGGCTGCAAAGAGAATGCTTAACCTGCTGAGCCATCCCGGCTTCCCGGTGGCATTGATTTTTAAGGCTGTGAAAACTCATGTGTTCAAGTTGTTACTAAAATGCAATCTTCAGACAACCCAAAGAATGATCATGGGGGTAATTTGGTGAAAATACCCTACATTTGGACCCTAAAAGATAATTGACAATACCATTAAGAATGAATCCATATGCTGCTGATCTAAATTAGATACCGTAAGTAGAAATCTAACACAACTAGGCAGCGGTAGGTACTATGTATGAAAAATTAAGCCAAAAGACTAAAGACACTAATCTTTAATCTCTTATATGAATATAGTTTACATTGAAATTACACTTGTGAATTAACTAAGTACATTTGATAAATGATGAAGCAAATATCTTCAACAACAATAGATTCACAATCTTTGAATCCTATAGTTCTTGCCCTTTTGAGAAATCCTACAACCTCATAAATCCAGCTTTACTTTTCCATTCTAAGCAGTCCCTTAAAAACACCATTTTAATGGTGATGGCAAAGGGTGGGAAGTCGTGAGAAATACCAAGACTGGGCCCCAAAATCCAAAGAAGTAAAGACAGCATATCTAATTTGGAAAACAGTACCTCAATATCAACCATGTCAAGTTTTGTAGCTCTTAGACACACTTCCTAATGGAAGGTACATGCCACTGCTCTGAGGAACAAAGCTTTCTATTTGAGAAACAAGATTCATGTAACTCAGCTACTTGGTAACTCTTCTTGAACAGGGAGAGAAAAGGAAGAGCTAAGAATTGAGGTTCTTTGGCATTTTTTATCTGCAAATTAAATTGGAAATACTAAAATTTCCAACACTAGGGTAATGGTTAGGTAATTATGGTATAATATATACTAGGATCCATGGTGGGGTCTTAAAGGATCATCATATTTTTCATTAAAAATATACACTTTCCCAAATAGTGAGGATTTAAAGTGTTTGAGGAGTCTGGTTAAACATGAAAGACTAGATACACACATTACTTCTGCTTGCTTCTAAAACTCCGTCTCTAATGACACTAAAGAGCCGATGATAAAGGATAAAGGACAGAGAAAGAACAATAGTAAACATGCTAATCTGATAAATTCAGGAAGTGGAAAACAAGTGGAGAATTTAAAATTGACTTGGCAGAACTAAAAAGAACCTGAAACCCAAGTGCCTGTGGAGGAGAAACCAATGATAAAATGCTGATCCACCTGCCACAGAACTCCTGGTAGGTTCAGAAATCAGCAGTCTCAGCTACAGAGGAGAAGAGGCAAGTGGTAAAAAGCTGGTTGAAAAATATGTATGGGGAACAATTAGCGTCTAGGTCTTTCTTTCTCTTTGAACACTCTGGCAACCTTGTCCCTTAAAGAAGTAGAAGATTTATTCCCTGGAGTATTGAAACAGAGAGAATCAATACTTAAAAATGTGGGCATGGCAAAGGGTTGTACTGATGATACCTCAGATTAAAAATGGAAGGTGGTCTGCATACTGAGCCACAAGACTCTCAGCTCCCTTTTCCAGGTTCAGGTCTAAGAGTGGCAGCAACCAGGCTTACATATTCCATGCACTTGGCTCCAGGACATTTCTGTGGGAGAACTAAATGGTCCCAAAGAATAGATTTATAGACTCAGGCATTTGAGGGCCCCACAACAAAGATCCCGCTTAGCTCCTGATTATACCATAGTCAAGCCCACCAGTTGATAGGCATCACCCAACTGCACAGAAGTTCCAGTCAGCATTTCAGTGTCTCACTATCAGAAATCAATGCACAGTTGCAAACCCTAGAAATTTGAGGAGAGCTTTCCTGCTGAAATAGACATATTGAAACAATTATACAAGGAAATGTAACTTGGAGGAAACAGAGACAATGCAGGAAACTGACAAAAATTGTAGAGTTAAATTAAGAACTTCAGAGAAATTAAAAAGTATTCCACTCATGAAATAATAAAAGGAATAATTAGAAAATAAGAAAGAAATATAGTGCTCAAAACTGCTTAATGAAACTGTCAGAATCTTGTCTGAATCAGCTTTCTATGTAGATTCCATGTGAATAGGAAAAAAAGGCCCATTAATTAAAGTAAATTTTTAATATTCTGCTCTATACAGTGCATTATTTTTAAGTACTTTAAAATCATATCCTATAAAGTTTTTCACAGGAAGATATTTTTTATATACTGAGTGAGAAAAATAAGTAAGTATTACAAGTATATTTTCACCTGCACATGTGTTCATATTGCTGTATGTATATGCTGACTCTCTCCTTAAGACTCCCAGCGCTTCTATTTCTCACTGTCTCCATTCTTCACCAAATTCAATCTCTCTCCAGAGCAGAAAATATTTTGTTACCTCATTATGGAAGTGTACAGGATCTAATTTCTAAAATGATAAATATCTGGGGGAAAATTTATTTCCCTCTGATAACCTGAAAGTAGCATTGAAGTATAAAAGTGTAATTTTACTAAGAAACAATATAAATCAAACAAAACAGCAAAATAAGGCATAAAAAGGAAGAGCTTCAGAATAGCATAGTTTTGCCTTCTAGGATAAACTCTTTTGGGCTTATTCATGTCTATTATTCCTATTTTGTAGGCAATTGTTGTAAGTTTGGTGATCTAATTTTCAAGTTCTTAGCAGCAACTAACAAAACAAAACAGATCAGAACCTGAGGCTTAAAAAAAACAAACAAACAAAAAAGAAAACAGCACTCAGTTTCTAAAGGTAGGGGAGTAAGAAACACATTTTCTAAAATTTCCACCCAAGATTGTCAAATATTAAAAAATATTTCCAAATAACCCCTATGTCTGCCAGTGAGGAAATGAATGAATCAATTATAACATATCAATGCAATGCAATATTATGCAACCATAAACAGAGAACGAGAAAGAACTCTATATTAACAATATGGTATACTCATAGCAAATGAAAAAAGCAAGTTGTGGAACAGAGTACATAATATGCCACTTTTTGTCAATGAAAAACAGAAGAGGAATCAGATACAAGGAATAAGAATGAAAGTAAGATTTTTCTGAATATACATCCTTAAATAATTTTTATTTTTGACTCATGTAAACATTCTCTATAATTCAACAATAAAATTAACTGAGAGGGAAAAAATGAAATGTTGATATATCTATCTATCAAATTATATAAACTAATGGCTTGGTGGGTTAAGCACTCACCTTGAGCCCTGGGGTCCGAGGACAGAGTCCCACCCCCGGCCCATGGGGACCCATATGTTGAACTGGGATGTGCTTCCCATGTGGAATGCTCCTAGTTCAATTCCTGCTGGGGCAAGCTTCCCATGTGGGAGGCCCCCGGTTAGGCCCCCAGCTCACAGAGGTGTACCTTCCACGTAGGAGGTCCCCGGGCCCAGTTCCTGTCCTGTGTGGCCAGTCCCCTGCCCACCTGTGTGGAATGAAACCATGATGAAAACTGATGACATACAACTATGGATACTGCTCTGCCTCCCCAACTCTCTGTCTCTCTATGTCTCTGTCTCTGCCAAAACAATAAAATAAATCTTTAAAAATTATATAAACTATAATTTGATAGATATATACAAGTATACTAAATTTTAACCTAACAGCACAGAGGACAATATTATGTTAAGTTATTTTAAGCTTAAATATACCGCTATCAAACCTTAGATATGTTATAAAGACAAAAAGAACTACAAAGAAATCTTTATCTTCACTTAGTTTTTTGCAGTAGTAATATTGGTGTTATTGTTTTCAATAGTGTCCATTAAGTCAATAAGTAAATTTATTAATGTTATTAGGAACTAAGATACTTAATGTAAGAAAGAAGAGATACATATATAAAAATCAAAGAAGGTAAGAAATACTCTATAAATGTTAAATTTGAAATATCATTATGAACTTATGTTTTTAAAAAATATATTTCCTAATCCATTGAAAGAGTCTGGAGGCAACAAAACTCCAATAGCAATTTGCACACCTAGCATTTATATCTTGGCTTCAAACTACCACTCCGTGGTAAAAGATATATCAGAGTTTCTCAAACTAGAGAAAGGTTTGATTCCAAGTCTGGGGCAGAAAAAATATATGATAGAATATTGTGTTTTGCCAGAAAGCAAGAAAGCACGCACTGAGAGAGTATAATGAGGTCATATCAATAAGACACAACAACTAGCTCTTAAGGCTTCCACTGGTCAAATTTGAAAATATTTTAGTATAAAAAAAGAATAATGATTGTAATGAATTGTTAAATATTGAATATGAAAGTCCATATATAGTGCTCAAGGAAAGCAAAAGAAAGGCATTTTGGTACCATTGGATATGACTATTTCTTCAACTCTTTACTCTGAAAATTGGAATATTAAAAATGAGGAACTGGGAATTCCAGAATAACTCAGCAGGTTGAGCAGTTGCCTTGCAACCGCAAGGTCCAGGGATCAAGTCCAGGCCCTGACCTGTGCAAACCCATATGCTGGGCTGTGGTGCAGCTGGTAACTGCTGGGATGGCATGGTGGTGAATGTTCTCACCTGCCATGCAGGAGGCCCCTAGTTTGGTTCCCGACCCCGACCCGTGCAGTCCCACATACATCTGTGTGGAGTGAAATTATGTCCCACATAGTGATGTACAGCTGTGTAGACTGCTTGGGGCCCTTCCCCTTTCTCTCTCTCTCTCTCTCTCTCTCTCTCTCTCTCTCTCTCTCTCTCTCTCTCTCCTTTCAAACAATGAAATAAACTTTTAAAAAAACAGAAGAACTAGGTATTTCATTGCCCTTGTAGAAAGAATGGTAATTAATCCCCAGACAATAAAGAAAAACTTGCCATTTAGTAGTTAGCTGAGGGCAAGTGGGGAGAGGGGTTGGGGGAGGAGGGAGGGTGAACTGAGTATATGATGATGGAATGAAATCGATTCTGGGTGGTGAACACATATTGTAAAACATAGACAAAGTACTGTAGAATTGTACACCTGGAACCTATGTAATTTTTACTAACCAATAATAAATTTAACAATAATTTAACAATAAATTAGATAAATAGATAGATAGATAGATAGATAAAGAAAAACTTTCCTACGAAAGAATGTTAACTAATAAATATAGAACAAAAGATGGATTTTAAAAATCACCATTTTGCAACTCTCAATGAAATAACTGATTCAGAAAATGATAATCAGTGGGCATTAAAACCATTAATTAAAGGATTGCTAGGGAAAGTACAGTGCCATGTATCACTGCAGACTATTTGCTAATTCCAAATAGGCAGATGGGTCTTTACAATGTGGAGATGTAGTGGTCACAATTAAACCAAAGGACTTGGCATTACTAATAGTACAACCTGCATTTTGTGCCTCCTGATCTGATGTGACATGAAGTGTACCACATCACTAATGAAATTTTCTGGCCAAAATTTTTTATTTGAATTTCATCAAGCGTTGAGATCTGACTTCCAGTTTATAGGACCTACAGAAGATAGAGAAACTAATTAAAAGATATCGTATCAGATTCTACATCTGCACCACTTCAGATCCTCTTAGTCTCCACTGTTTTCAGGGCCTTTTTGTTCCATCCCAGCCATCCTTGAAGAGACCACCTCTGCCTGGGCCCCAGTAGACTTTGTGTGGGTGCCACCTCACAGTGCAGCTACTCATCCCAGGGCTTCGCAGTACAGAGCCATGAAATTCTGCAGGCCAGCTGAGGGCTTGTTCAAAAATGGCAAGAAGGAAGGGATTAACATTCTATAGGCTGGATGTGAATCTTGCATCAGTGGAAT
Source organism: Craseonycteris thonglongyai (assembly GCA_004027555.1). Lineage (NCBI taxonomy): Eukaryota > Metazoa > Chordata > Mammalia > Chiroptera > Craseonycteridae > Craseonycteris > Craseonycteris thonglongyai. The sequence goes on from PVKE010039845.1 coordinate 12,543, forward strand.
ATGAAAGCCAATAGGAAAATTCTTTCCCCTTTCTCCTTCAGACAGGTTATCTTAAGAAAGTCATTTTGGGATGCTGGGGTGGCTCAGCAGGTTGAGCACTTGTCTTGCAGCCCTGGGGTCCAAGGATCAAAGGATCAAAGGATCGAATCCTGGCCCTGGCCCATGCAGACCCATATGCTGAGCTAGGGTGTGCCTCCAGTTCGGTTCTCACAGTGGGTGAGCTCCCACCCTGGGCATGCTTCCCATGTGGGAGGCCCTGGCTTGCAGGGGTGTGCCTTCCATGTGGGAGGCCCCCAGCTGGTTTCTGCCCTGTGTGGCCTCATGCCCATCTGTGGAATGAAGCTATGAAAACTAGTGACGTGCAACTATGGAGACTGCTCTGGGCCCTCCCCCTTCTCTGTCAAAAAAAAAAACAATAAAAATAAATCTTAAAAAAAAATAGAAACAGTCATTTACATGCTCTATCAATGCTTTCACAAATTTATATAGTAATCATTATGCTTAATACAATATAGTGGGCAGTTTGCTAATACATCTTCATATTGACTCACCCCCCTGCTTTATGCCCCGGGTATGTACGGTACCCACTCCTGCTCCATAAGGTTGCACTCCCTAATATTAGCAAAATGGTAGCACATAAGCCTTTCCCACAGGCTCTGAATTCTGAGAAATGTACGTTAAGAACAACCCTATGAGAAAGCAATCAGATAAATCCAGAATGTGAGACATTCTGACAAATAAGTCTATAGTATTCAAAAAATCATTGTCTTAAGTAGAAGAAGAGAAGGTATTTTTTTATACTTGAAGAGACTGAACAAACAAAACAACCAAATACAACATCTGAGCCATGTATGATTGGATCCAGTTGAACAAAAACAGCTACAAAAGGTATATGGAGATAACTAGGAAATTTTGAATATGGATTACATATTAGGTAATATTTGGAAACTATTAATTTTTTTAGGTGTGGTTATGGTTTAACACTTAGAGGAATGTCTTTATTCTTAGGAGTTGCATGGTGAATACTTAAGAATGCTGTGTCATAATGTCTGCAACCAACTCCCAAGTATTTACACATATGTACATATTTTACATTAAGAAAAATTTTAATATTAATAATTGTTGAATATGACATTTAGAATTACTTATTCCTGAAAACACAATTTTACCATTAAACTCAGTAAACCAACCACCATACATAATAGTGAAAGACTGTGAGAGGATCTTTCAGAAGGAGAGATAAGATGATGCCAACCAGTATGTTGGAGCAAGATAAACGGGAAAAGGGGGCCGTGGGGGAGGGGAGGGAAGCAGGAGAAGAAAGCATAACATCCTAAGATACATGTCTAGAAGAAGATACTAAGTTTTTTTTCTAATTATCCCCACATTAAAGAAAATAAAAATATTATTTTTTATTAATTTGAGACAATTGAAGGTTTCAGTTTGTTTAACTACAGTTAAGATGACTAGAATTTTCTAGGGGAAAAAAAACTGGTTATGTGTGAGTATCTACAGAAACAAACTGTGAGCATGATGCTCATATAGAGCAGGGGTGGTCAACAAGTCGATCGCGATCTACTGGTCGATCACGAGCCCAATTTTGGGGTGGAATTCCGTGTACCATGGACTTTGAAGCAATTGTAGCTCTTATAACTCCAGCGGCGCCACTGCGGCACCCGGCTGATTTGAAGCAGCAACTCGAGCGGCGCCAATATAGTGCCCGGCTGATTAGAAGTGTCAAATCATAACATACAATCCTAAGAAACCGACAAAATGGGGTATCAGAGTTTATACTCTAGCTGACTCGAAGACTGGCTACGTTTGCTGCATTTTGCCATATTATGGATCACTCACAACAGAGCTCTTGGTCAGACCCGATTTACCTGTTTCATCAAGAATTCCGATACACTTACACAAAATGTTGTTGGAGAAAATTCCAGGTGCTCAGGGGCACCATATGTACACGGATCGCTACTATACTACTTATGTCTTAGCTCAAGAACTAGCCAAACTGAAATGCAATATCTCCAGAACGATCTTAACGAACAGGAAAGAATCGCCCAAGGAAATAAAAAAGCCAAATTTTTTGAAAAAATCAACAGTCGCGTATCGATGGGGTAACACCTTACTTTTAGGGTGGAAAGATAAGAGGATTGTCACTTGTTTGACTACGAGGGGTGACACAGGAATGTCGATGGTCAAAAGGATTACACGAGGTGGTGTGGAAATAATGGTCAAGAAACCCAATATTGTTTTGAATTATATAAAATATATGGGTGGTGTTGATCGGGCGGACCAAT
>PVKE010039846.1:0-14845 GCA_004027555.1 Craseonycteris thonglongyai
AAAAGACTCTTGTTCAAGAAACAAAGGTAGGGGAAGCCGGGATGGCTCAGTGGGTTGGGCGCTCACTTTGCAGCGCCGGGGACCGAGGATCGAGTCCCGGCCCCAGCCTGTGCAGAACCATGTGCTGAGCTGGGGAGTTCCCCCAGTTCAGTTCTCTCTCTGTCTCTGTCTCTGTATCTCTCTCTCTCTCTCTCTCTCTCTCTTCTCTCTCTCTCTCTCTCTCTCTCTCTCTGTCAAAAATAAACAATAAAAATAAATAAATCTTTAAAAAAAAAAGAAAAGAAACAAAGGTGACAAATACTTAACCCACTGCATGATGTAAAGAGTATGATTTTAAAAATAATCAAAGAAAAATAGAATTAGGAAATATATTAATACATTATGGAAGAAAGAGTACAATTGAGTGTGTCATTTTTAGTCTCAGCTTTGTCACTAGCTTATAACCTGGCAAAGGTCACTTTGAATTCTTCAGTCCTAGTTTTCTGAAGTGTGATGTGAAACAGTTTGGCTTGAATGATCACACTACCATCCCACCTCTGAGTCTTGTCGACTCCTATTTCCAATCCATTGTTTCTATCAGGAAAAATGATCTTCCAGCATAAATAAATGTGGTAAAGAGAGTTTAAAACCCATGACAGATGAAGAGTACTTAATAAACAGCACTCAGCCACTTTCATGTCTTTAATCCAGTAGTTCCTATCTCCACTCCAGACTGATTGAACTACCAATGGTCTTCACACAGGCATGCTTGGCTCAGTCTTTGTACCTCCTATTTTTTTCTTACCATGTACTCCAACTTTAGGTTTGCTCCTGTGGTTTATAGTTGCTGCTTTTCCCAGGAAATCCTCCTACAGTTGTGTACGGTAGGCACATAGACAGACGGTGGAGCCTCTCACTGATTAGCCAACACTGGAGAAAAATAGGCTTTGTGGGGAAAATTGGTGTGTTGTATTTTAGATGTGAAATCTGATCAAGTGTCAGGTGAACTCCAGTGGAGATATGCAGGCCCATCTTGAGTGGTATACAGAACTGGAAACTAGGAACAATATCTAGGTTGAAAGTATAGATTTGGCAGTTATCAGTTTATACATGGTAATTAAAGAGATGTATACTAGAAAGAGAAGAAAAATAAAACTGAAATCTATAGAAAACCAGCATTTGGGGAAGCTGGGATGGCGCAGCAGGTTAAGCACTCACTTTGCAGCCCTGGGGACCAAGGATTGAATCCCGGCCTCGGCCCATGCAGACCCATATGCTGAACTGGGATGTGCTTCCCATGCAGGAGGCCCCCAGTTCATTTCTCACCCCCTGGTTCGGCCCCTGGCTCAAGGGGCTGTGCCTCCCATGCAAGAGGCCCCCAGCCCAGTTCCCGCCCTGCGCGCCCCCGCCCACCTATGTGGAATGAAATCATGTCAAAAACTAATGATGTACAACTATGGAGACTGCTCTGGGCCCTCCCCCTTCTCTCTGTCTCTGTCCCTGTCAAAAACAATAAAATAAATCTTTACAAAGAAAAAAAGAAAAAAAACAACATTTAAGAGAGGAGAGAATATTGAGGGGTAGCCAGTGAGATTGGAGAAAAACTAGAAAAGTTTGACCTCATGGAATCCAGACATATCAAGTAGGATGAGGACTGTGAAGAGTGTTCATTGGGTTTAACAAATTAAGTCATTGGTGATCTTGGCAAGAACACTTTCAGTGGATTGGTGAACCAGAAAAGCGGTTGAAGGGTGAACTGGAAACAGTGAATATATCCTGTTCCTTTAAGAATCTTTGTTGTTAAGGGAGGATAAGGTAAGGCTGTAGGCTCTCCTTGAGAGAAGCTATTTAATGCTAATTGAGAGGAGCTTGGAAAGAAAGGTTGAAGATGTGAGAACAAGGCACTTGAGGGAATTCAGTTAATTTAATAAGATTGGGACAGGCAGATGGAAGGATTTCCTTTAGCAATGAAGATGTTGTGATAGACAATGAGGAAGCAAGGATGTGGGTTCAGCTGGAACTCCCAGTTTAATGCATTTTTCTCCTCGTTGACAGTAGAGGTAGTTGATCTGTTGAGCATTAGAGAGGTAGTTACGTGGTGTTTTTGGTAAATGAAAAGGGTTTGAAATAGTGTGGAGAATAGAAGAGAGACTAGCCTTGGAGAGTAAGGAAAGTTTGCTGATTAGAGATAAGAAAGTTCAAAGTTAGAGACAGTAGCATAGCAGTGGTACCATCTGCATCGCTGTGTGATTAGTATTTTCTTTCTAGCAGCTCCACCTGCAGCCTAGATGGATGCCTTAGTGTTGGTATAAGGAATGGGAATAACAGATCGTTTGATCCAAGATTGCTGTTTTGCTCAGTAGATGTGACGGAACTACGGAATAAGGGTATTGAAAAAGTTGGCAATGGGAAGCCGGGATGGCTCAGTGGGTTAAGCGCTCACTTTGCAGCGCCAGGGACTGAGGATCAAATCTCAACCCCAGCCTGTGTGGACCCATGTGCTGAACTGGGGAGCTCCCCCAGTTCAGTTCTCTCCCTGTCTCTGTATCTCTCTCTCTCTCTCTCTCTCTCTCTCTCTCTCTCTCTCTCTCTGTCAAAAATAATAAAAAAATAAATAAATAAAATCATTAAAAATATATATGTATCTCCTTTAAAAAATAAAAATATATATATATAAAGAAAAGAAAAAGTTGGCAAGAAAACATCAAAGAGATAAACCAAAGAAGTTTAGACATGGGTCAGCCAACTGCAGCCCATAGGCCTAAGCTAGCTCACCACCATTTTGTTCAGTATTTCACATTTTAAATATTTAAGTACCTGCATAATATCCATAATATGTGCCTGTTGGCTCACAAGCTTAAAATATTTACTCTTTGATCTCTTAACAAAAAGTTTGCTGGCCCCTTATCTAGACTAAAATACAGAAAATAGAGGGTTCGCAGTATATAAGGTCTCAATAAGGTCAACATATTAATTTTATTAGGACAGCTGAGTGAGAGATCTGGAATAGGAGGTTATAGGTAGAAGCATTGCCAGAGGAACATGGGACTCAGAACTCTGGGACCCGATTCCAGGGCTTTTATGTGTCTTAGTGGTTACACATTCGGAGGAAGCCAGCTTCCCATTGTTGCGCTAGATCTGGAAGGCGGGAGCTTTCCTTCAGGGCTCGAGGGACATGACAGAATGATTGCCTTCATAACTGGAGGTATTGCTTACGGAAGGCCAGCTCGGTGGCAGGGTTGTTGAAGAATTTCCTCATAAATGAACTTTCTAGACCTTTCTAATCTGTGATAATACAAGTATGATACAGTTTTCTCTAAAATACAAAAAAAGAAAAATGTCTGTTCACAGACAACTCTTCACCCCTAATTCCTTCTCGTTTATTTATTACTGATTACCAGCTCTGTTGCAGGCACTTTGGAGGGGTACAAAAATGATCAACACTGTTGTGTTTATCTGTATGGACCTCTCCTTTAGCCATTATTTGTTTATATGTGGAAAAGCGGCAGCCTTTTTTTTTTATGTCCACCAGCACAAATATCTCATGCCATAAAATGGTAAAGAAATCTAAATAAAGCCTTTGCTACTCAGTCCTGAGGTGTTTGCAGTAATGCCTTGCTTACAGTGAGCTCTTGGCAAATGGTTTGGAATTGAAATCTTCCATTTAGGCAAACTTGAATTTAATGTGTTGTTCTATGTGTGTGCTTATTTTTCGAGTAGTTGATGGATTTACAACTGAGCGACAGTAACTTTCGTCGACACATCCTATTGCAGTATCTCATTTTATTCCAGTACCTCAAGGGACAGGTCAAATTCAAAAGGTAAGTTTTAAATGGATAGTAAACAGTTTATAAGCCACAGTAGGACATGTTTATTGATGCATTTTTCTTGTACATTGGACTCATTTTATGGATAAGGGTCACATCCTCTAAACACTTTTTTTTTATTAACTTTATTGGGGTGACATTGATTGGTAACAATTAGACAGTTTCTGTATGTACAAATCTACATTACATCACCTATGTATCTCATTATGTGCTCACCACCCAGAATCAGCTCTCCTTCCATCACCATGTATGTGGTGCCCACTCCCACTTCCCCCCCACACCCCAACTCTCCCTCCCCCCTCCTCCCCTTCCCTCAGGTAACCACCAAACTATTGAGTATAAACACTTCTTTTGCAGCAACATTAGATAATCAGGGGCTTTTGTTAGACTAGTAGATGTTAGAACATATGTTTTAGAAAAAAGGCAGTATCCATCATCCATGTAAGATTTTTCTGCTGAGTTCAGGCTTCCTTCCCGGGAGTTCTCAGTTGTATTGGTGGAACTAGGTCTTTGCTCTAGACATCTATCGTCCCCATCCCACTTGGCTCCAGACTTTCTCCAAACATGCAAACTAAACCAATAGTGCTTCTTTCACAGGTTATGGAGCTACGGTATCATAATCTGTAAAAAAAAATAAAAGTAAATTTTTGAAGCACAGAGGAATTAGTTTTCTCTGAGGTTTTAGAAAACCTAATAAAGATCTCTACTGTCTATCTGATACCTCCACTATAGCATAGATCATTTCCTCTTGTCTTATCCTTGATTGAAGTAGAGTTCAATGTTACTTTATAGTATTTTTTATTGTTTGCAAAGCTGTATTGTATTGGTGTGTAAAAAACATGCTTTACTATCTGCTGGTTTCAGAACCCACTTTACTCACTAGCTGTAATTCAGCTCTTTCAGAGTTGTAATTTTAAAATAACATGTAGTAAGCACTCAAAAATGTTACTTCTTATCCTTCTGTCTGTTGAGGTTTGGTATAACATAATAGAAACATCAAGGACTTTGAAGCCAAACCTAGGTTTAAATCCAGTCTTTATGGCCTTAGGCAAATCATTAAGCCTCTGTAGTCTCTATTTAATATGCACAAGTACTCTTAGAGTTAAATGAATAATACATGTAAAATGCCCAGCTCTTGGCACTTGGTATTCTATTAACATTTATTGGATGGGTATAAAGTACCTAATACACAGTGAGAGCTGAATTAATGGCAGCTATTAACAACTTGGGCCTGCCTTCTGCCTTCTCTAGGGCTGGGGGAGTTTATTCACATTTTGAATGCATTTTAAAGGAATGTAGCATACTTTAAATGTATCATGTACAGGAATATATTAATATAGTCTCAGAGGTTTTCATCTCATATTAAACTTATTTTAGGAAATATTCATTGTTCTGTTCATAGTTAATTGGATTAATGGGATGTTTTATTCTCTACTATATAATTTCATGTCTTCAATGGTTAGCCATCTTGAAGATAAATGCATAAGTATCTCTTACAGTCCTCTCAGTTGTGATTGTTCTTGTCTTGGTCATTTTTTACACTGTTGTAAACATAAGTTTTACATGTCTCATGTTTTTACAAGGTAGTATATAAACCTTAAAATTGAAGATATATTGCTGTTAACTCAAGCATGCTTTTATTGTTTTGTTCCTAGTTCAAACTATGTTTTAACTGATGAGCAATCACTCTGGATTGAAGATACTACAAAATCAGTTTATCAAGTAAGTTCAACATGCAACAAACACATGATTGAACAAAATGAAAATTTAGAATTTTCTTTGTTTCAGCCCCAAGTAGGAAAATAAGGATAAAGTTAAGCTCAGGTACAAGACCAGAAACACTTCTTGGTTCTCTGCCTACAAACCACTTCTATGATGCAGAAAGTTGTTGAAAGCTTAGTATATTCTTTCTAATCACAGCTACTATCTGAAAACCCACCTGATGGAGAAAGATTTTCAAAGATGGTAGAGGTATGTGTTTTATATTTGCATAGTCTTCTAGCACCAAATGGAATTTCAGAAGCTTTTGTTATGCAAATGTAATTTCTTTGTTTTTCCAAGCATATATTAAACACTGAAGAAAACTGGAACTCATGGAAAAATGAAGGCTGCCCAAGTTTTGTGAAAGAAAGGTAAATATCTGCTCATCTCAAGCAATATGAGAAAAGCATTTCAAAATACAATTTGAGGGGAAGCTCGGATGGCTTAGCAGTTTAAGCGCTCGCTTTACAGCCCTGGAGACTGAGGATCGAATCCCGGCTCCTGCCCACGCAGACCCATATGCTGAACTCGGGTATGCTCCCAGTTCAGTTCATGCTGGGGCCTATGCAGAGGCACCTGGCCCAGTTTCTGACCTCTGAAGCCCCACGCCCACCTGTGGAGTGAAACTATATGGAAAACTAATGCTGTCAACTATGGAGACTGCTCTGGGCCCTCCCCCTTCTCTCTGTCTTTCTCTGTCTGTCTCTCTCTCTGTCAAAAACAAATTAAAATAAATCTTTAAAAAACACAAAAAACAAAATACAATTTGACATGTTTATATATATTACATACAGATATGTGTATTTCATATAAAAAATGTAAGTTGAGTTCTATAAGAATACAATCATTTTGATTTACTTCTCTTTGAATATTTTTATGTTAGATTTCTTATACTTTGTACCTTGGTGTGGGATTTTTGTCTTTTATCTGATGAGTGTTGTATAATAATATAAAGCTTTTGTCATTTTTAGGAAGAAAACAATAAATGTTATTTTGTATTAAACACTTTTCTATGTCTGTTGTCCATTTGTAATTCCAGTATGTTTTGTTCAACACAGAACATCAGATACCAAGCCAGCAAGAATAGTACGGAAGAGAACAGCACCAGAGGACTTCCTAGGGAAAGGACCCAACAAAAAGATTCTGATGGGAAAGTAGGTTAACCTGTCTCCATATGTGGAGTGTTACTATTTATTATATTTTGAAGATGTTACTATAAGAATTCTCCAGATTTTGTGTTTTTTCCAATTTTTGTGTTTGGTATGTATTTGGATGACTAAAGCAAAACACCCCCTGTCAATCTAAAGGGTCCCTTATGTGGGGGATTCATAAAACTAGACAAACTTCCATTATGTCTCCTTCTTCCAAAATCTATGGCTCTAGGCTGTGGCTTTCTTTCCACATCACAGATAATACAGTTGCTGTGAGATTAACCCAATTCATTTCTACTTGTTGCCAGATATTGTAATCCTTGAATTTCTGTTACCTTCTAGATAATTATTCATTGCTTTATACTGTAATTGAATATTTTTAGAAAAAAATAATGGTTATTGATTATCATTCAATATGTGCTCATATAAAAAATTTGGAAGTACCAAAAATTGATGAAGAAAATTAAAACTTCACTATTTATTAATACTTTGCCTTAAGTATTTTTATAGTTTTAAGGTTTTTGAGGATGATTTCCATTAGAAATATATTTGTTTATGTGTCTCTTTTTTAGTGAGGAGTTAACAAGGCTTTGGAATCTCTGCCCTGATAATATGGAAGCCTGTAAATCAGAGACAAGGCAAGTTTCAAATGTTTCACATGAACTGTTGCTTTTGTCAAATGTTAGGCAGAGTAGAATGGAGCCTTTGTCAGCTATAAGGAGAGCACAAAAGAAATTAAAAAGTTTATTGTGGTTGACTTTGGCATAGCAGAATATCTCCCTACCATAAAACACCTAGAAGTGCTAATAAAATTATTTTAGACATCACAAGAACTAAGGATTCACTATCGAAGAGGGAACTAAAAACCAAAGTATAAACTAATGTTGTTGCATCTAGCTGGGGAGCAGTACAGATGATCCCCACTTTTGGGAACCAGGGAACTTGGGTTTCACTGACCACAAAAGGACAGAATGTAAAGCCTTCAGGAAATAAAGCTGAGCCCCTTGACACTACATTATCTGTAAAAGAAGGGCGGAATGGGAGGTAGAGGGACTTTCCCATTGGCATAAGAAACAAAGAAGTTTGTCCATTTCTATCTGGGGTGTGGATGAAAAGGAGAATGTATTCCCTGAGAAATTACAATCACAAGTCTGTGTCATTCAGTCTTACAGTTTAACTTTATACTACCAGCAGTGTAAAGGAATCCCCAAACTAAGGGAGTAAACTAAAATGTCCCAGGCTGATGGTATAAAGCTTTCCAGAGGTCACAGCTTCAGCCTAAGCTTCATAAGGATCCTACACATAATTATCTGAACAAACATTCAAGAAGACAGTGTACTGTGAGTAGAATCAGCAGGTAACAAAAGTTAGCCATTTTGGATAGTAAAACCATCAGATACAGGTTTAAAATAAGTCTATCTAAGATAATTAAAGACATAAAAGAAAGAACTGAAAATAAAAGAAGGGAACATGACACTCTTAGAAAGAACCAGCTGTTTCTGAAAAAAACAATACTTATAATAGTAAGAGAATGTAGTCATTGAAATTACAAAATTTAATACACGGGTTAAATAGCAGACTAGACACAGGTGAAATAAGAATTAATGATTTGAAAAATCACTCAGCAGTAGTACAGTGGGATCAAGAATTAGAAAATACGTAAGTGTAAAAGTCAAGAACCGTAGAATGACAAGGTCCAACAAACATCAAATAGAAGGAGAAAATAATAGAAAATGGGAAAGAGGCAATAATCAAGGACATAATGATAGAATTTTTTAGATCCAAGAATTGGCATAAACTTTTAGGTTCAGGAAGTACAGGTATTAAGTAGGATAAACAGAATAAATCCATATCTCTACACATTGTAATAAAATCACCAGAGAGGAAAAACCAGACCACCTGCAAAAGAGCACAGTTAAGACTGACAACAGACTTCAAGAACAAAAGAAAACAAAAGACTCTGGAATGATAGCTTCAAAGTGTTGAGAGAAAATATCGACCTCAAATTCTATAACAAGTTAAACACTGGGTCATTTAAGAGTGATTGAGAAATAGTTATTTTCAGACTAAAACTGTGAGAATTTATCATCAGTAGTCTTAGTTTAAAGGGCTGTAAGAAAGAAATTGAACCCAGAAGTAATGTATAAGTTGCAGGAAGTATTGGTATTGCAAAGACATTGGTAAATGTGAGTAAATGCCATGAATTCACTGTGTAAAACAATAATATTAGAGGATCAAAATGGTGGCATGAGGCATGCTCCTGGAAAACTCCCCTGGAAGTTACAACAAATAGAACAAATAATGCAACAAAGGATTTCCTACACAACACAAACACAGCTAAGAGACCCACTCATCGCATTGAAATACCCAAAGTGTTTTTGCAGGCCCCAGAAGAAACTGTAGCAGTGAATGTCAGGATAAAGATCAGAATAGCTACAGCCCTGAGAACTGGGGAGACCGTTCCTGAGCAGCAGATATACAATATGGCTAGTTACATTGACGGAGGGCACAATAGAGGTACATCAGCAGCAGCAGGCTGGCCATCACCATCATCCAGAGACACAAACAGCTGCCCCTCTCAACAAACCCCACCCCCTAATAAAACCCGCCCCCACCCTTTCAGGATGAAACCAGCTAAGGAGCCCAGGGCAGCTAAGACACACAGGCACTTCAGTTCTGGCTGCAGGGGGAGCACTGGGGTTCCTTCCAGAGGCTCAGAGCTCCATAATCCACCACATCCTCCCATGCAAGTGGTGCACTGAGACCAAACTAACCAGGTCAAAGAGGAGAAGCTCACCTCACAGGAAACCACCCACTACGAGAAAAAGGAGTAACACGAGAAAATAAAATGGTACAGCAAGACTCACTGGAAAACAAGAGAAACCTCAACATATCTATTGGCTGCAGTATCAACTTCTGTAAATGCCCAAGAAAAGAAACAATTCAATAATAAATATGACAACCCAGCTAACAAGTCTTCTCAGAAAAAAAATTTTAAATCTCCAGAAAATTGTCTTAAAGACATAGAAATGACAGTGAATTTAAGATTATAATTCTGAACAAACTCAACAAGATGCAAGAAAACACAGGCAGTTTAATGATCTCACAAATAAAATTTATGAGATTTAAAAAAAAACAAAAACGGGAAGCTAGGATGTCTCAGCGGGTTGAGTGCTCACATTGCAGCCCCATGGTCTGAAGATCAAGTCCCAGTCCCAGCCCTGGCCCATGCAGACCCATATGCTGAGCTGGATGTTCTCCCCACCCCAGTTCAGTTCCCTCCAGGCAGGCTTTCCATGTAGGAGGCCCCTGGTTCAGCTACTGCTCAAGGCATGCCTCTCATGTTGGAGGCCCCTGGCTCACTGGGGCATGCCTCCCATGCAGAGGCCCCCTGTCTGGTTCCCACCCTGTGTGGCTTCATGCCCACCTGTGGAATTAAACTATCGAAAACTGATGACATATAACTATGGAGACTTCTCTGGTCCCTCCCCCTTCTCTCTGTCTCTTTGTCAAAAACAATAAAAAAAAAAATTAAATCTTTTTTAAAAACAGCCAAATAGAAATTCTGGAGATGAAGAACTTGATAAAAGAGATAAAGAATGAAATATCTAGCTTAGGAAACAGAGCTGACCAGGTGGAGGAAATAATTAGTGATATCTAAGATAGAAATAGGGAAATGTCACAGATGGAAGAAGAGAGAGACTTGACAGTTAAAAGAAATGAAAGAACTCTACAAGAACTATCTGACTCCATTAGAAAGAGCAACCTAAGAATAATTGGTATATCAGCAGAAGAAAACAAGGAGGGCACAGAGAGTCTACTCAAATAGTCGATGAGAACTTCCCAAACCTATGGAAAATCTGGATCCTCAAATCCAAGACGCAAACAGAACACCTAACTACCTGAATCCTAAAAGACCTCCTCCAAGGAACATTATATTAAAGATGTCAAAGATCAATGGCAGAGAAAGAATTCTCAAGGCTGCCAGGAAAAAGAAGACTGAAACCTATAAAGTCAACTTGTCCAACCTGTGGCCCATAGGATGGCTTTGAATGTGGACCAATACAAATTCCTAAATTTTCTGAAAACATGAGATTTTTTTTTTTTTTGAGGTTTTTTTTTTTAGCACATCAGCTATCGTTAGTGTATTTTATGTGTGGCCCCATGCAATTCTTCCAGTGTTGCCCTGGGAAGCCAAAAGGTTGGACACCCTTACTATAAAGGAAAGCCCATCAGATTATCATCAGAATTCTTAGCAGAAACTCTACCAGTCAGGTGGGAGTGGAATCAAATATTTAAACTATTGAAAGAGCAATTACCAGCCAAGAATAATTTATCCACCAAATTATCCTTTAGATAAGAACAGGCTGACCAGATGTACCATTTCAGAAAACAATGGTACTGTTGCATTTCAAATGGTATGTCTGGTCAGCCTAGATATGTTAGAATAAAGACATTTTCAGACATACAGAAGCTGAGAGAGTTCTCCAGCACAAGGCCAGCATTTCAGGAAATAACTGAAGGAATCTATTCAACCTGAAACAAAAAGTCAAAATAAATAGGGATAACTTGGCACAACAAAAACATTAAAGGAGAGGAAGTAAAAGTTTAAATTTCCAAGAGAATGGAGATAAAAAGCATGTTTAAGAAAAGGGGCCACTGCATATATGAAATTTTATTTTACATAAACTTAATGGTAACCACTCCAAAAGCTTAGAACTGAGACACATAACATTAAAAAGGGGGAAACAGAAAAAAAAAAATCATTGACCACCACCAAACTAAAGTAACTGATAGAAATAAAGAAGCAAAGGAGCTACTGAACTACCAGAAAACAAAAGATTAAATGGCTATAGAAAATCTTCATATATCAGTAATCACCCTAAATGTAAATGGACTGAACTCACCAATAAAAAGGCACAGGGTAACAGATTGAATCAAAAAACAAAACCCAACCATATGCTTCCTCCAAGAGATGCATCTCAGCTACTAGGACAAACACAGACTCAGAGTGAGAGTTGAAAATGATACTCCAAGCAAATGACACCCAGAGAAAAGCTGGTAACCATACTTATAATTGATGAAATAGACTTAAGGGTAAAAAAGGTAACAGGAGACAATAAGGAGTACTACATAATGATAAGTGGGACAATACAACAAGAAGAGATAACATGTATTAATATATATGCCCCCAGTCAGGAAACAACAAAATTTGTAAAACAACTATTAATACTACATAAGGGAGATACTGACAAAAGCACATTTATAATAGGGGATCTAAACACCTCATTGACAACCATGGATGATCATCCAAACAGAAAATCAAAAAGGAAATATCAGCCTTAAATGATACATTATAGCAAATGGATATAATTGACATTTTCAGATCACTTCATCCTACAATACAGGATTATACAGAGCAGCACATGGAACATTCTCAAAAATAGACCATATGCTGGGACACAAACTAGCCTCAGCAAATTTAAGAAGATTGAAATCATACCAAGCATATTCTCTCACCACCAAGCTTTGAAGTTGGAGATCAAATGCAATAAGCAGGTGGGGGAAAAATGTATGTGGAGATTAAAGAACTTGCTATTAAAAAGTGACTAGGTTAAACAAGAAATTTTAAAAGTAATTAAAAAATACATAGAAACAAATGAGAGTGAAAACACATCCTATCAAAACTATTAGGATATGCAGCAAAAGCAGTAGTAAGAAGGAAATTTATGTGATTATAGGCCTATCTCAAAAAACAAGAAAAATGTCAAAAGAACAACCTAACCATACCTAAAAGAACTAGAAAAAAATACCGGTAAATAAAACCTAGAGTCAGCAGAAGGAAGGTATTACTTTAAAATGAGTTGAAGAAAAAAGTAAACAGAAAATTCAAACAATCAAAAAATAAATCAGGGTTATAGAAGGATACAAGCGAATTCTGTTAATAAACGTTTGAGAAGATTCAAATCAATGTATTTTTTTAAAAAGCACACAAACAGTAATACCAAATTCTCAAGACAGGCTGCCTCACAGGAGAGAAGAGAACGAGATTACTGAGAGGTGCAGTAGCACTCTCAACTATATGTAATTTGTAGTGTTTGTAAGTCTAAAACATACAGCAAAAGCCTGGCATGGTCATTGCATCATTCCTGATTGCTTACAATATCTAGTCATTTTAAAACTAGCAAATGGTTTCAAACACTTAGGAATCAGTCTGGTTGGGATTTTAGTGCGAGCCCTGTTTTCTCTAGTATGACAGACACGTAGAAGAAAAAAATAGTGGTAAACTCATCAGAAACCTTCGAGGTCTGTAAATGTTCACCAATTAGCATGTTATTGTAATGAAAATCCTGAGATTTGATGTTTGATTTTTCTTTAGAGATCCTGTTTTTCTTGTTTTAGAAATTACATATAGTTGAGAGTGCTACTGCACCTCTCAGTAATCTCAAAGATGTCTTCTGGTCAGATCCTTGGATCTTATTTAATTGACTGTATCAAAATTTTATTTCTAAAAACAAATTCAAGAAGATGCAATTAAAAACCAGCCATGCTACCTACCATGGTCACAATCTAAAATCAGCTCAAAGTTAAACTCTTTAAAATCTTAGTATGTCTGGTTATTGCTTTTGGTTTAATTAATTCTGGTTTAAAGGGGGAAAAAAATCTATGTGGGCATGAAATTTTCCTGCTTGCTGGTGAAATTCAAATGCTAGTAGACCCCCGACTACCCTCTTGACCAGTAACATTATCAGACATTACAGTGTGTTACATTATACAGTATATGGTAGATAATATAGTGTAGTACCACACTGCTCCCTCTTTATTGTCCCCTTTGAGTAGTTTTGATTCATCTACCTCCCTAAGAATCTGAGTTTCTAAGTAATCTAACTGTAACTCAAGAATGGTAGAATCTTTGCCCCTATTTTGTAAATAATATTAAAGAACACACATGATTCTCACTATTTTTTAACACCCAGGGAATACATGCCAACTTTGGAGGAATTTTTTGAAGAAGCCATTGAACAGGCAGACCCTGAAAACATGGTTGAAAATGAATATAAGTAAGTGATGTTTTCTCATAAGCTAATTTTCTCCAGTATTTTTTCTTAGGAATTGTATGTATACCAGAATGCTTATTAAGGGAGACAGTTGATTAAGTAGCAGTACTTTTCCTCTTAGGTGAGTTTATGTACAAAGTTCACATTACACATCCAGATTTCAATAACCATTCTTATTGACTAGCAAACACGACTTAATCATACATGTTTAAAAAATAAGAACCCCTCTCTTCCTTGAACCTCTATCTCCTTCCAACTATCACCTCTTTTCTCTGTTCCCCTTCAAATCACCATATAGGCATGCCTCATTTTATTGCACTTTGCTTTATTATGCTCCAGAGATGTCACGTGTTTTTTACATAATTAAAGGCAAAACCCTCCAGCAAAAGAAACTACAACTCCCTCTTGCAATATTCACATTATTACTGTGGTCTGGAACCAAACCGGTATTATCTTCAAGTTATGCCTGTATTTCCCAGTTGTTGATGATTACCACCTTTATTCCTCACTTTCCCTTCTCTCGTCAGCTCATTCCTGCTAGGCTGTCTCTCCCCATGAAAAAGCTGTTATTAAATTCACTTCTTCTTTTTTTGAACTCTCAGCATCATTCTCCAGTTGTTCTCTCTCTCCTTAGATGTTTTCTTCAGATTCTTGACATCTATCAATTTACTCTCCTACAGTTTTCCTTCTGTCTCACTATTTCTCAGTCTCCATTGCTAGCTCACCAATCCTCTGCCTGACACTCAAATTTTGGAGTACCGTATTTTCCGGCGTATAAGACGACCCCCTAATTTTACAGTTAGAACATAGGTTTAAGCCTATATTTGCTGTATAAGACTACCCCCCACTTCCGAGGCAACACCAGTTCTGTTTTTAATTAAATTTTTAATGAATGACATTTTTCGAACATACCGTAATATACCGTACATTGATACGATAAATGGAAGGTCTCTTCACAAATGGCAATGCCATGAACTTGACCGAGAAACAAGAAATCCAAAAGAGAACATTAACAATGATGGCATCATCTGGAAAGAAAATTACATGAAGAACTTGCAGAAAACGCTTG
>PVKE010039847.1:0-14842 GCA_004027555.1 Craseonycteris thonglongyai
GAAAATAAATTTGTTTGTTTTTCTGTAAGCATACGTGGAAATGTTCAATGACTACCTTCTGTTAATATGGAAATATATTCACCAGAAAAGCTAACAAATTTATTTTAATTATTTATTAATGTGATTTTTTTCTCTCATCATTTGTCAATGTGCTGTGATTTATATTCAAACTCAAATGGTTAGCCATGAATATTTTATTTTATCACTGTATATCAAAGTTTAATATACTGTGGATATATATATTTTTTAATGAAGAGATAAATATTGCTTTTATTTAATATTTTAAAACAGTGACATCTTTAGTTTTCAGATAAATTTTGTAACTACATCAGAATATTAAATAAAGAATTATTTAAGAGTTTGACAAAATCATTCCACTAAATGCAACCAATATTTATTGGGCATCTAATCTGTCTGCTAGAAACCACAGGAGGCATAAAAGGACTATTGGATCATCACACACACAAAAGAGCCTCTACTCGATTCTAAGATTACAGAAGAGTAAGCTCCAATCTCTAACTAGAATAAGCTTACTTAATTTTGGATATGGGTTATTTATAGTAAAATATGTAAAGAAATCTATAAAATTAAATTTTACATGAATTGGGCAGATAACAGATATTCCAGAGAACACCTGAGACAGAAAGTCCTATTAGGGAGGAAATTAAGAAGCTGACAGCAATACAGAGAATCATGAAAAAATTTGTTAAATAAACCTTTTCTCAATCTCACTCTATTATAAGTCTACTATGTGGTATACTATAGAGAATTCATGTAATCAACAAATAATAAATATTTGTGAATAAATAACTAACTTAATTTTTCTGCTTTTAATGAGGTTATAATCAGTCATGGACACAGCATTTTCATAATTAATAAAATACAGGAAACAATAGATCCTATAATACATTAATTGATAAGCAGTAAGTAAAGGACTTGTATAGTACTTAGCAAATAATAAAAAATTAATTTTTTTAAACTTTATTTATTATTGTTTGTTTGTTTGTTTTGTTATTAAAGAGTAAGTGTTTGTGATTGAGGTGTAAATACTTGGAGGTACCGGTATACTGTAATGTAGCTAGTTCCATAATTCTGCATTTTTAGATTGTCTTAAAATACACCATGGAAATCAACAAAGTCTACAAATCAGGACTAATTCCCTGCTTTCAGAAGTAGTTGTTATTAAACTTGTTTAACACAGACCACTAAACACAGTTAATACAACAAATACCCTACTGCCTAGGGGACATGTGTATACAACTTCTTTGGGTAAAATTTGCGGTCTAGTTGGCATTCATTGGACAAAACTGTTCATCTAAAATTGGATATTCCTTGCTATTTTGCCTGGTTCTTTGTTACTGGATTGGTGGTGTGCAAAAACAAAAACAAAACAAAACAACCCACTATATTACATAATTTATATTAATAAGATTCTTTACTATTTATTTGCAGGGTCTACATATCTAAGAATAGAATGTGTTGTTTCTTGAGGGTTGCAGTATCCAAATGGCTAGAAAAGATTGATTGGACAAGAGATAAAGTAGAAGAGGCGTTTTAACTAGAAAAATAGTACCTTAAAAAATTGCCATTCATATTTTAACACATAGACAAAATAGTGTAGAGTTGTATACCTGGAACCTATGTAATTTTCTCTGACCAAGGTAATCCTAATAAAGTTAACAATAAAAAAGATGTCATTCAACAATTTATTCATTTGAAATATAGTTATTGAATGCAAAACTGGATATCAGGCACTGTTGTAGTATTGTCAATGTCATGGTGAACTATATAAACACACTTGATCCTCATGGAGATAAAGGCCTTTCCACAGTGGAAGGACAACTGCAAAATGTTATGGTTTATGCATACCTTAGTTCTTTGATCTGAAGAACAGACAGTAGCAGAGAAATAGTTTACCTTCCAATCTTATTTCAAGCAGAGAAAAGCACTTTTTTTTTTCATGAAATAAATTATCTGTTGATCATCATTTGGTTTTTGAAACCAGAATCATTCTCATCTCTTGCAATATGTTCCAAATCCTGTCAATAAATACCTTATAAGTCAAAGATTTTTTTTAAAGTTTCTTTTCTTATTCTTGTTCTTCATGAGTAGTTAAATTAAAAGTTGTGAGAGATTTCACAGGGTACTACTGGATAAACTAGTTGGCATTCAATGAACATAACTCTGTTATTCTAAATTTGGATATTCTCCATCTAGGACCCTTCGCCCGCTATTTTTTTAAAGAGCACTTTATATCAAAGGATGTTCACAACTTGAACTGTGAGATTCATTCATTCATTCATTTATCCATTCAACCAGTAATTATTGAACACATAATGGGTGAATAACTCTGTCCCAAGTTCTAAACATTATTTTTGCCAGGGAACACGTAGCAGTTATTAGGAAAATATATCTCATGTGATTATTGCTTTCTCTTCTATTTATTGACATGACTATATTTTTAAAAATTTTTCTCAATCATCATACTTTTACTTACAAAACTCTGATTCTTTATCAACATGAACCCCTTTCCCACTGTCCAAGGCAGAAGCATTTTAGACTATAAACAGACCCTAAGCCATTTGAGGAAAAGTGTCTTTGCCAGGATTGGTATCTAAATATCTTTTGTTCACACCTCATGCCAAATATTCTTTCTTGTAGGAAAATTGATAATATGATAGTCTTCTAAGATTGCTTCTAATCAAACTTGTCCCACTGAGTAACCTAGAGGCACCTCTAATTCCAGTGGCATTCAGGCAATAAAATACACCAGAGAATACCTTCGTTTTGGCTGGTGAAAGCAGATACTATGTTGGCTTTCAGTTTCCTTCACATAAACATTGTGGTATATAAGGGGAATAGGAAGCTCTACTGGTATGTCATTCTATTGGCCTCTTCACTGAAATAGAATTGCTTACAATTTTCAATGTCACTTTTTCTTTTGAAATAAGGCATTTTGGTATTGTCCTCAATATTCAAGTAAATACTTTTAAAACTTGCAATTAGTGGTAATTAAATAGAAAAACAAGAGACCAACAATTAAATATCATTTAGAAAAATGAATATATTCATGGTACATTTAATATAACTAAGATAATTATATTTTATACTATAGCCATCAAAAATCAATGCAGTTTTCTTTGTATGCCTTTTTTTATTTAAGAACTTCTTACAATTCAATTGAGAGGTTGTACATTTTCAAATGCCAAATATTATTGGCTTAAACAATTTAATACCTACATCTGACATTTTCTTGCTAAATAAAGTATAAGAATATGAATACAAAAATGCATATCATGATTTTGAATAATTATACACCAAAAATCTTTTTGTCTATGTTGTAATCCCAAATTTTGTTTTGAGTGATTGCATCACTATAGCACAAATTTGACTTCTTTAATTTAGCATAGATCGATTAAATCAGTCATTAAAAAATATTGCTTGTGGACTGACTATATGACTAGCACTGTGATAAGACTGGGGATGTTTGTGGGTGACAGCCCTAGAAGATTTTACTGTTCAATGGAAATATAGCTACATAAAGAAATTTTAATCAATGCCAAAAAAATATATATATATTAAAAAGGGGGGCTACAGGAGCAAAGCAAAGAACACTGATTTTAATTTTTTGGCATGGAGAAAAGCTTCTTAAGGTATACTTAAATTGAATCTTGAAAGTCAGGAAAGTATCCCATACTGGGAGCAATGGATATTCCACACAGAGGGGTAAAAGGGTAATCCACAAAGAATGAAGTATGTGACCAGAGTTACAGTTGGGTACACATGGTTGTTTGGTGTGTTTCAGAAACTGCAAGTCTGTACTCAATGTGACCAGAGTAACTGAACATACGTGAACAAGAGAAATGAGCCAGGATAGCTAGGCAAGAGAGACCTATATGCAGTCCTCAGGAACTTTGACGCACATCTATAGTATGGAATGGGAAGACACTGAAGAATGTGTAATCCATGAGTGAAACCACATTTCACTGTTTGACAGCAAAAAGGGGGTGAAGTAGAATCTGGTGAGCCAAGATGTAAAGAATCCAAGCCCATGGTTATAAGCATGTTAGTAAAAGGCTCTGAGGGACTGAACTAAAGCAGTGTGGTGAAATAAGGGCTGGAATCAGGGTCTGAGAAATATTAAGGAGGTAAGTTTAAGATGATTTCTAATTAGAAGTAGGTAAAGTAAATGCATGCATTTTCATATGTATGCACATTAATTCAGTCACATTGCAATTGTCTATCTACTAAGCACTCTTTATAAAAAATACTGTAATAGATTGGTTATAGCTCCTGCTTTTAGCCAAACCACAGCCCAGAAATGGAAGAATGACATATTTAAATACCTGAAACAAAAGATGAAATGTGGCAAATGTCTCACTAATAAGAAATTTGATATATAATGTGTAAAAAAACAAAACTTTGTATTGTATG
Source organism: Craseonycteris thonglongyai (assembly GCA_004027555.1). Classification (NCBI taxonomy): domain Eukaryota; kingdom Metazoa; phylum Chordata; class Mammalia; order Chiroptera; family Craseonycteridae; genus Craseonycteris; species Craseonycteris thonglongyai. Next base: position 4,435 of record PVKE010039847.1, read on the forward strand.
TCAGATGTCAAATATTAGGGTATGACCCACAGGCTTATTCATTCATGGAATACTAGCTATGAGTAAATATAAGTATAGTTTAGAAGTTAATTGAATAGTTTCTACCTTTTAGGAAATAGTTTTATTAAAAAACAACAACAAAAATTAATAAACTCTCCCTACTTTGAGAGCATTCAGAGTGACATAGAGAGAATGGGAGGTATCCCAGATTAGGGGAGCAGTATGAGCAAAAGAAAAGGTGAAAATCAGATGGTGTGCCTGATTAGAACTAAAATTTAATTTTAGAGAGGAATGATGCTCAGGAAACATGAATCTTAGTGGTATGTAAGGCAGTTAGCTATAAAACATAAGCTATTAACATGGACAAAAACAGAAATAAGGATAAAACAAGGATCAGTATTTAGAAACAACTTACAAAAAGGCAATAAAGTACATTTAAAAGCACTGGACAATACCACTTACTAGACATTTGACCTTGAGTGAGTTGCTTAAGCTTTCTGTGCCTACTTTATCTGTAAATTAGAGGTAATAATAATGATAATGCCTACCTTATAGGGCTGTTAATAAGTTGCTATGGTTGATGCCAGGATAGCTCAGTGGATTGAATACTCACTTTGCAGCCCCTAGGTCCGAGGGTCAAGTTCTGGCCCCGGACCCATGTGCTGAACTATGGTGTGCTTTACATGTAGGGGTCCCGCAGTTCGGTTCCTGCTGGTACAAGCTTCTATGTAGGAGGCCCCTGTTTTGGCTCCCAGCTTGGAGGGGTGTGCCACCCATGTGGAAGACCCATGGGCCAGTTCCTGACCTGCAAGGCTCCATGCCTACCTGAGTGGAATGGAAAAACTAGGTTGCAAACTAATGACATGCAACTATGGAGAGTGCTCTGGACCCTCACCCTTCTCTCTCTGTCTCTATCTCTCTCTGTCAAAAACAATAAAATAAATTAAAAAAAAAAAGTTGATATGTATAGAGTACTTAGAACTGAGCCTAGTACATAGTCAATGTACTATAAGCATTGGTTATTATCACATATAGTATGATAGGCATTTTTGTATGGTGGAAAGCTCATAGCCCATGGCGTACAATAAGATCTGAAAAATATTTGCTAAAAAATATTAAATTAATGCTGAAATAAATGTGAATTTAAATTTCTACTTTATTATTTACTGCTTGTGTGACCTTGAACAAATGGGTTAGCTTCTCTGTTCTTAATTTGTTTATTAATTTATTAAATAAGCACTTGTTGACTAGCTATTCTATGCCAGACCCAATAGCAAATGAGATAGACTTGTTCTTTGTTTTTACAGAATTTTCTTCTAGAAGGAGAGGCAACTACAAGCACATAAACAAATACATAAAAATCAGAATTTTAATTTGTGATAAATATCTCATTTCCTCAGCTGCAAATAGAATATTACTATAAACTATTGGAAAGTACTGAATGATTTAGTGGCAGTAGACCTAGCAGTGTGCAGGTAAGTATAACATAATCTCTGCATTCCAGAAACTGATAGCATACTAGAGTGGTCAGCAAATCATAGCCTTTAGGCTAGCCAACTGTTTCTGGTTTTGTACCATAAATAAAGTATTATTGGAAAACAGCCATGTCTCTACGTTTACATATTGTCTATAGCTATTTATCACTAAAAAGGCGAGTTTAGTAGTCATAACAAAGACCTAGTGGTCCCCAACATATATTTAGACATTTACTATCTGGCTTTTAAGGAAGTTTTCTGACCCTGGCCTAATATACATACTAGTTAGGTCATGTTCACCAAAAACTGGCTCTATTGCAGTACTGTGTATATTGCACCCAGTGATGGATATAAATCTTTAGATTTGTGAAAACAGTGATGGCTCCTAATTGGAGTTATTAGTGAAAACTTTGTCAATGTAAGAAACTTCCATACCTTTGAAAATATATATAAGGTTTTGTTTGAGTCAAACTGATGATATATACTGGGGAGCAAGATCCCAAATGCATCAGAGAATAACATTTTGTAGTTTCTTTTATACATTTGAACTTAAGGAGGGGAGGTAAGAAAACTGGTTACACCAAGTGGTAATGCTTTAGGAGGGGATCTGAAAAGATGTGTTAACCTAGATGCACAGAAACAATGAACAGGGCTTGCTTAAGGCAACAGTAAGCCTTTTATTAAGAAGTTATAGTCCTGAAGAGTGACTACCCCCCATGACCTGCCCAATTAGGAATTCATGATCAGATTACCCTATAATAGAACTCCTTTTTTTTGTCCACACCTTCCTAGAGAAGAAATCACTTTAACCAGACCTTGAAGGCTAAATTGGAATTCAAGAGGTTTAAGTGGCTGAGGAGAGAGCATTTCAGGAAAATTTCTACATGACTAAAGGCCTAATTGAAGCATAGTATGTGATGAATATCATATTTCAAAAACTGATTTAATATTGGGTCTGAAAGGTATGGTAGGATATAAATTAAGAAGTATTTTGAAAACCAGACCAGTGAGGTAGGGATGCTGGGATGGCTTAGTGCAGTGGTCGACAAACTGGTCAACCAAAAGAGCCGAATATAAACAATACAAAATTGAAGTTTATTCAAAAAGCCATTTTTTTTTTAAACTTAAGCTTTACTTTAGTAGAGATATTTTTATGGAAATAATTAGGATTAAAAGTACACTCTCGAGCTTGCCTTTGCTAAATATGTCTTAGTTTAACTAATGGTACATTAAATAAAACTTGGTATCATACTTATATAAAGATAATATTTATTTAAAAGTATAACAAGTTAAATAATATAAAAGGTATCCTTAAAAAAAAAACTACAAATACTCCACTAATGTGAACAGTGGCCTTGCATTTCCTTGGAAAGTAAGGGTAAGTCAGGTTTGTATGTTGTTGTTTTTAATTTTAGGCATGATTCCAAGTTCTCATCGATAAGCCAATTTCTTAATTTACTCTTGATAAAGTTCATGCTTGAAAATGATTGTTCGCATAAATATGTAGACCCAAATAAGGAAAGAACAGCAAACGCTAGTTTCTTCAGTTGATCATGAGTCAGGAATACTATTTCAGGTGTTAAAAATCAACACATCTTCCCTCTCCAGATCTTCAAAGCAGACCACTTGTGCTGTAAACTTAATTCACATTTATTTTTCTCCAATAGCTCTAAATCGGCACAAAGACGCTCGAATTTTGAGCTCCACAATTCTTTATTTTTTTTAATCCAGCAACTGCATTTCAAAGCTGCTGATATCAATATTAAAGGGCAAAAAATTTATTTCTGTTACCGCGGCATTCAGAGGTTTTTTAACAAAGGCTAACATCGCTTTGCTGTTTCTAAAGTCTTTGAACCTGCTGAGAAAAGTTTCCTTCATATTTAACAGTGTTGTTCTGAAATAGCAAATGTCAATATTAGACTTATTTTCTCGACAATATTTCAATAGGCGTGGAAAGTGAATTAGAGTTTCTCTTTCAAAATCTTCGGCAAAAAGCGACAATTTGTTTTCGAATGAAATTACTTCTTCTAACATCGAAAAAATTGTGTTTCCTTTTCCTTGTAACTTATGATTAAGCTGATTTAGATGAGAAGTAACATCCACCATGAAATAAAATTTCTGGATTCACAGATTGTTCGTTAGCTCTGCATAGTGAATACTCTTCTCAAGAAGAAATGCTTTTATTTCAGTAAACAGTGAAGCGAAACATTTTAAAACGTTTCCTCTCTATAACCAACGAACCTTGTTATGCAGCAGAAGATCTGCATATTCACTCTCTACCTCAATTAGAAATTCTTTAAATTAGAGATGGTAAAGAGCTTTAGCTACAATGGAGTTGATAATCTTAATCACCAATTCCATTACTTTGCAAATTTCTTCAGGAAATGTCTGCGCACATAGTGCTTCCTGATGAATAATACAATGGTAAGTAAGTATCTCGTGATTAATTTTTTCTTTCAAAATAGCAACAAACCCATTTCTTGCACCTGTCATACTTTTCACTCCGTCTGTTGAAATCGAGACAATTTTTTCTAATGGAATTTGATGTTTTTCGAAGCACTCAATTACAACATTTGCTATATCTACTCCACGCATTTGTTCTTTGAGTGGCAATAATCCCAAAAGTTCCTCTTTAGGTCCTGTAGTGGAGATAAATCGCACAAAAAGAGAAACTTGCGCTGTGCCATTTATATCACAAGATTCGTCAACTGCTATTGATAGAGTTGAGGCCAATTTGAGATCTTCAATTTGTTGGTTTGTTATGTTTGCAGACATTTTTACTGTTCTATCTTTCACTGTTTTAGCAGACAAAGGTATCTCTCGAATTTTTTTTTTTAATGTCTGCTTTATTCTTAAAATCTCGAAAAAGCTCTTCGGATGCACTTATAAAACAACTCTTTATATAGTCTCCGTCCGTGTATGGCTTTCCTCTCTGAGCAATCTCCTGACTAACTATAAAACTTTCCATATTAACATTGTTAGAAGATTGCACCCAGTGATTAAAAACAAAAGCTGACCTTTTTTGTCTCCTCTGGAGTTCCTCGACTGCTTTCTTCCTATTTGTAGTTAAAATACATTTCGGCGGGCAGCAATTCGTCGAAGATAATGATACACATGTTTGCGAGCGACTATCTGTGCTATCGTTGCTTTCTAAAAATGTGCCACTTTTCTGTAGGCTTGCGTTTCAAAAATGTTTACTCGTCTCTTACAAGGCAAGTTAATAAATAATATTCCGTGCCTGCACTAAACATTTCGTGGAAGAGCCACAGCCAAGGAGTCAAAGAGCCGCATGCGGCTCACGAGCCGCGGTTTGCCGACCACTGGCTTAGTGGGTTGAGCGCTCATCATGCAGCCCTGTGTTCTGTGGATCTGAATTACAGCACCAGCCCCAACCTAAACAAACCGATATGCTGAACTGGGTGTGCCCCCCCAGCTCAGTTCTTACTGGGATGAGCTTCATGCAGGAGGCCCCTGGCCCAGTTCCTGCCCTGTGCAGCCTCATGCCCACCTGTGGAATGAAACTATGTTAAAACCAATGACATACAACTATGGAGACTGCTCTGGGCTCTACCCTTTCTCTCTGTCTCTCTGTTAAAAACAATAAAATAAATAAATAAACAAATAAATCTTGTAAGAAAGAAAGAAAAAAAAAAGATAGAGACAGAGAGACAGAGAAAGAAAGAAAGAAAAAGAAAACCAGACCAATAAATTTGAACTTAATTTGATAGACATAAGAAAGTCACTGATAATCTCTGAGGACGAGAATGTCAATCAATATTTTAAAAATATTCGTTTATCAGTTGGTGTACAAAATGAATTGAAGCAGAGCTAATAAAAAAAGTCAGCAATCATTAATGAATAAAATATTTGCATGGACTTAACATAATGAGGGTTAGCACTAGGATGATAGATGAAAAAGATAATCACAAATATCGCCATAGTTACTCTGACAGATTAAGTACGCAGGGTGGAAATGGAGGTAGAGTAAAAGCTGGTATATGCCATCAGTGTCAGTGGTGGTGAGAAATAATGAGAAAGATAAACGATGTCAAAATCAGGAGCAAAAGCAAGATGAATGTAGACTGAGTAAAGATCAATGGTTTTTGGTATGAAGGAAGTCAGTTGCTGCCCCTGAAATGATGGTGGCAGATGTTAGATTATGACTTAAAGAGACAGTGTTCCAGAGAAGGAGGAAACAGTAAGTAATAAGGTGATAACACCTGTTTCACATTCATTAAGGGCTCACAATGTGTCAGGTTTTGTTGCATGCACTCAGGTCACTATTTCAATTGCATTTATTAAAGAATAAATGTCACATTATTAATACTTTAGTTTTTATTTTTTAATATTTTTTATCTTTCCATTACAGTTGACATTCAATATTATATTAGTTTCAGGTGCGTAGCATAATGGGTAGACATTAATATAACTTACAAAGTGATCCCCCTGATAAGTCTTGCACCCACCTGAAACCATACATAGTTATTATAATAACATTGACTATATTCCCTATGCTGTACTTTACATCACTGTGACTATTTTGTAACAGCCAATTTGTACTTCTCACCCAGTCTCTCAAACTCTCTCCCATCTAGTGTCTACTAGTTTATTCTCTGTATCTGTGAGTATGTTTTCATTTTGTTTGTTCATGTGTTTTGTTTATTAAATTCCAAATATAAGTAAAATCATGATACTTGTTTTTCTCTTCCTGAAATAGTCACCATTAATATAATGCCCATTTTACAGATGAAGAAATTAAAATTAAGCAGGACTGAACTTCCCCCAGGCTTTCCCAGTTAATAATAACATTTCCTTTGTTTGTTTGTTTTTGTTAAATTTATTGGAGTGAAATTAATTGATATCAATTACATTGTTTCCAGGTGTACAATTCTACATTACATTGTCTACATCGCATTATGTGCTCAACACCCAGAATCCACTTACTCTCCATCACCATATGTTTTATTGCCCCTCCCTACTCCCCCTCCATCTCTCCCACCCACCTCCCCCCTTGCCCTTAGGTAACCACTAAACTATTGACTGTATCCATGAGTTTTGTTTCTTTGTTCCTTTCAGTTTTATATTCCACCTATAAGTGAGGTCATATGTTTCTTGATTCTTTCATTTTGACTTATTTCTCTTTAGATGTTTTCAAGGTCCATCCATGTTGTCATAAATTTCTGTATTTCATATTTTCTTAGCACTGAGTAGTATTCCGTTTTATAAATGTACCACAACTTTATCCAGTCATCTATCAGAGGACACTTTGGTTGATTCCATGACTTGGCCACCGTGAACAGTACTGCGATGAACAATGGGGTACATATATCTTTGCAGATTAAGGTTTTCAGGTTTTTTGGGTAGATATCCAGGAGAGGGATTGCTGGATCATATGGCAATTTCATTCCTAGTTTTTTGAGGAATCTCCACATTGCCTTCCACAGTGGTTGTAACAATTTACATTTCCACCAGCAGTGCATGAGGGTTCCTTTTTGTCCAGAGCCTCTCCAGCACTTGTTATTCCTTGTATTGTTGATTATAGCCAGTCTAACAGGTGTGAGGTGGTATCTCATTGTGGTTTTAATTTGCATTTCCCTAATAGCTAGTGATGTTCAGCATTTTTTAATGTATCTGCTGGCTGTATGTCTTCAGGAAAGAAGTGCCTGTTTAGGTCTTCTGCCCACTTTTTAATTGGATCATTTGCTTTTTGTTGTTGAGTTGTATGAGTTCTTTATATATTTTAGATAATAGCCCCTTATCAGAGGCACTGTTCACAAATACTTTCTCCCACTTGGTTGGTTTCCTTTTTACTTTGTTGACTGTGTCCTTCGTTGTATAGAAGCTTTTTAGTTTGATATAGTCCCATTCATTTATTTTTGCTTTAACTTCCCTTGCCTTTGGGGTCAAGTTCATAAAGTGCTCTCTGAATCCAAGGTCTATAAGTTTAGTGCCAATGCCTTCCTATATGCACTTTATAGTTTCAGATCTTATGTAGAGGTCCTTAATCCACTTTGAGTTAATTTTGGTATATGGTGACAGTTGACAGTCCAGCTTCATTCTTTCACATGTGGTTTTCCAATTTTCCTAGCACCATTTACTGAAGAGGACTTCTTTTCCGCATTGTATATTTTTTGCTCCTTCATCAAGATTATCTGTCCATATATTTGTGGGTTTATTTCTGGGTTTTTGATTCTGTTCCATTGGTCTACATGTCTATTTTTCTGCCAATATCAAGCTGTCTTGATTACTGACGCTTTGTAGTATACACTGAAGTCAGAGAGCGTGATGCCTCCAGCCTTATTGTTGTTTTTTTCCAGAGGATTGCTTTGGCAATTCGGGGCTTTTTGTGGTTCCATATGAATCTGATAATTTTTAAAATCTATTTCTTGAAAGAATATCTGTGGGATTTTGATGGGAATTGCATTAAATCTGTATATTGCTTTAGGTAATAGGGCCATTTTAACTATGTTGATTCTTCCAATCCATAAACATGGAATATCCTTCCATTTCTTTGTATCTTCTCCATTGTCTTTTAATAGTCTTATAGTTTTCTGTGTATAAGTCCTTCATGCTCTTTGTTAAGTTTATTCCTAAGTGTTTTATTTTTGTTTTGATTGCAAACAGTATCATTTTTCTCATTTCTTTTTCTGAAGTTTCATTGTTTGTGAGCTGTGGGTTTTTGTACATTGATTTTATATCCTGCAAACATTACTGTATTAATTTATCATTTTTAACAGTTTTCTGGTGAAGTCTTTGGGCTTTTCTATATAAAGGATCATATTGTCTGAAAAAAGAGACAGTTTAACTTCTTCGTTTCCAATTTGGATGACTTTTATGTCTTTTTCCTGCCTAATGGCTGTGGATAGGACTTCTAGCTCTATGATAAATATCAATGGTAGCAGGGGACATCCCTGTCTCATTCCTCATTTTAGAAGAAAATGTTTCAGTTTTTCCTGGTTTAGTATGACATTCGCTGAGGGTTTGTCATAAATGGTCTTTATTATGTTGAGGTAATTTTCTTCTATACCCATTTTATTAAGTGTTTTGATCATAAACGGATGTTGTGCCTTGTTGAATGCTTTTTCTGCATCTATTGATATGATCATATGGTTTTTATCTTTAATTTTGTTTATGTGTTGTATCGGATTGATTGATTTGCGTATGTTGAACCATCCTTGTGCCCTTGGGATGAATCCTACTTGATCGTGATGTATAATCTTTTTAAGGCATTGTTGTATTCTGTTTGCTAGTATTTTGTTTAAGATTTTTGCATTGGTTTTCATTAGAAATATTGGTCTATAGTTTTCTTTTTTTCTGATGTCCTTGCCAGGCTTTGTTATTAGGGTAATGTAGGCTTTATAAAATGATGTGGGAAGTACAGCCTCTTCTTCAATTTTTTGGAAAAGTCTGAAAAGGATAGGTGTTAGTTCCTTTTTGAATGCCTGGTGAAACTCGTTAGTGAGACCATCTGGTCCTGGACTCTTGCTTTTGGGAAGGCTTTGGACGATTGTTTCAATTTCCTTGTTGTTGGTTGGTTCGTTTAGGTTATCCAGTTCTTCTTGATTCTGTCTAGGTAGCCTATATGTTTCTAAAAACTTGCCCACTTCTTTGAGGTTGCAAAATTGGTGGCATGTAGTCCTTCATAGTATTTTTGTATGATCCTTTGTATTTCTGTGGTATCAGTTGTAATTTCCCCTCTTTCATTTCTAATTTGGATTCTTTGTGTATTTTCTCTTTTTCCCTTGGTGAGTCTAGCCAGGGCTGTGTCAATTTTATTAATTTTTTCAAAGAACCAGCTCTTTGTTGTATTGATTTTTTCAATTGTTTTTTATTTCTCTATTTTATTTAGTTTTGTTTTAATGTTTATGATTTTCTTCCTTCTGCTGGCTTTGGGTGTTTTTTTTCTTTTTCTAGTTCTTGAAGATGTGATATTAGGCTGCTTCATTGTAATTTTTCTTGTTTCTTAAGAAAGTCCTGTAGCGACATAAATTTCCCTCTTATTACTGATTTAGCTGCATCCCAGTAATTTTGGTATGTTGTGTTTTGATGTCATTTGTTTCTCTATATATTTTAATCTTTTCTGTTATTTCTTCTTTGATTCAGTCATTTTTTAATAATATGTTGTTTAATCTCCATGTGTATGTGGTTTTTCCTGCTTTCTTTTTGTAGCTGATCTCCAATTTCAAAGCTTTGTGATCAGAGAATACACTTGGTATGATTTTGATCTAGTTAAATTTGCTGAGGCTAGCTTTGTGTTCCAGCATGTGGTCTATCCTTGAGAATGTTCCATGTACACTGGAAAAGAATGTATAGTCCTGTATTTTAGGATGCTGTGTCCTATAAACATCAATTATGTCCAGTTGCTGTAATGTATCATTTAAAGCTGATATTTCTTTATTTTCTGCTTGGACGATCTGTCCATGGCTGTCAATGGGGTGTATAAGTCCCCTACTATAGTTGTGTTTTTATCAGTTTATCCTTTTAGATCTATTAGAAGTTACTTTGTAAATTTTGGTGCTTCTTGGTTGGAGGCATATATATTAATATGTGTAATACTTTCTTGTATTGTCCCCTTTATAATTATAAAATGTCCATTTTTGTCTCTTATTATCTTTTTGATCCTGAAGTCTGCTTTTTCAGATATGAGTGTGGCTACACCTGCTCTTCTCTGGGTGCCATTTGCTTGGAGTATTTTTTCCACCCTTTCACCTTGAGTCTGTGTTTGTCCTTGTGGTGAAGGTGTGTCTCTTGTAGACAGCATAAGGTTGGATTTTGTTCTTTAATCCAATTTGCTACTCTGTGTCTTTTATCAGTGAGTTCAGTCCATTTACATTTAGGGTGATTATTGATATATGAGGATTTCCTATAGCCAATTTATCTTTTGTTTTCTGGTAGCTTTTTTTTTTTTTTTTTTTTTTTTTTTTTTTTTTTTT
>PVKE010039848.1:0-14842 GCA_004027555.1 Craseonycteris thonglongyai
CCCGGGGACCGAGGATCAAATCCCAGCCCCGGCCCATGCAGCCCCATATGCTGAACTGGGGAGTTCGCCCAGTCAGTTCTCACCAAGGTGAGACCCTGGCCCAGTTCCTGCCCTGTGCAGTCCCATGCCCACCTATGGAATGAAACTATGTGGAAAAACTGATGATGTGCAACTATGGAGACTGTTCTGGGCCCTCCCCCTTCTCTCTATTTCTGTCTCTCTCTCCCTCTCTCTCAAATACAATAAAAATAAATATTTAAAAAAGGGTATTTTTCTGAACAGATACATAATGTACTTTTACGAATATATTTAATAATCCTTAGACTATGTCCAGCATAGTAAAAAATTAAATTTAACCTTTCTTTTGATGTAGAATATAAGAATGTGTTGCAGAGACAAATTAGAATATAGTAGTTTTGCAAACTAAAAACAGATCCTCCTCATATCCTCTTAATTCATATAATAAAATCTTTTAGGGAAGCTGGAATGGCTCAGTGGGTTGAACGCTCACTATGCAGCTCCGGGGTCCGAAGATGGATTCTGGGTCCCAGTGTCAGACCATGCAGACCCATATGCTGAACTGGGGTGTGCTTCCTACCCCAGTTCATTTCTCACAGGGGCAAGCTTCCCATGAGGGAGGACCCCAGTATGGCTCCCACCTGGGGTGTGCCTCTCATGTGGAAAGCCTCTGGCTCTCGGGACCTCCCATGCAGAGACCCCATGCCCAGTTCCCAACCTGCACGGCCCCGTGCCCACCTGTGGAATGAAACTGTTGAAAACTGATGATGTACAACTATGTACCGTAGACTGCTTTGGGCCCTCCCCCTAAAAAGAAAAAAAATTTTTTACAATCTTTCCTTTAATTAAAAAGAATATACTGTAAAGTGAACATAATGTAAAATTAACCATTTTAGAGTGCACCCAGCTTCTGGAAAACACATCTATTTTGTTTCTATGTGTTTGCCTAGTATGGGCATTTCATATCAATGGAATTGTATATGTGACATTTCGTGTCTGGTTTCTTTTCCCTAGCATGATGTTTTCAAGTTTCCTCCATGATATAGCATGTGTAAGTACTTCATTTAATTTTATAATAGTATGTGTATACCACACTTTGTTTATTCTTCTGTTGATAGATATTTGCATGATTTCTTCCTTTTGGTAACTGTGAATAGTGATGCTATGGAGTTTTGTACACAAATACCTGTTCAATTCCGTTTTTGATTCAGGTCTTTAGGTTTTTACTCAGGAGTGGAATTGCCAGTTTATATGGTAAGTCTATACTTATTGAGGAACCACCAAACTTTTCCATAGTACGGTAGCTGTACAATTTTATATTGCTTTTTTTATTGTTAAATTATTAGGGTTACATTGTTTAGTAAAAATCACATAGGTTCCTAGTATACAATTCTATAGTACTTTGTCCATATGTGTTCACCTAAAGTCGGCTTTCTTTCCATCACCATATATTTAACTTCCCCTCCCTCCTCTCCTACCGCCTCCCCCCTTACCTCAGGTAACGACTAAACGTTTGACTATATCCATGCAATTTTACTTTCCTACCAGCAGTGTACAAGGGTTCCAATTTTTCCATACCCTCACCATCACTTCTTATTTTCTGTTTTTCCTATTATAGTTATTCTCCTGGGTGCAAAGTGGTTTTGAATTGCATTTTCTTGATGATTAATGGTGTTAAGCATCTTTTCATGTGCTTGTCAACCATTAGTACATTTTCTTCAAGTCCTTTAGCAATTTAAAAAATGATTTGTTTGCCTTTATGTTGTTGAGTTGTAAGAGTTCTTTATAACAGGGGTTCCAAAGAAGTGTACACATATTTTAAGTGATATTACTTAGGTATTACCTTTCAAAATTGAATTATGGTAGTATGACATTCGCTCATAAGATGGCATTAATCAAATGAATGCTAGTGTCACCATGCAACAGGCAGGACAGTCAGAGAATATGGTGGAAGCCCAGTTGTCCTTTGAGGAGCACAAGACCATTTTGAATTGGCATTTGAAATTTGAGAGCGTTATAGAAGTTCAACGACAGTGGAGGCATTGGTATGAAAACTGGGGTATATATATATCTTTGCTGATTAAGGTTTCAGGTTTTTTGGGTATATACCCAAGATAGGGATTGTTGGGTCATATGGCAGTTCCATTCCTAGTGTTGTTTTTTTTTATTGTTTTTGACAGACAGAGACAGAGAGAAGGGGGAGGGCCCAGAACAATCTCCATAGTTGCACATCATTGGTTTTTTCACAGTTTTATTCCACAGGTGGGTGTGGGGCTGCACAGGGCAGGAACTGGGCCTGGGTCTCACCCCGGTGAGAATTGAACTGGGGGAACTCTCCAGTTCAGCATATGGGTCTGCACGGGCCGGGGCCAGGATTCGATCCTTGGTCCCCAGTGCTACAAAGTGAACACTTAACCCACTGAGCCATCCCAGCTTCCCTTTTCCTAGTATTTTGAGGAATATTCATACTGCCTTCCATAGTAGTTGTACCAATTTACATTCCTTCCAGCAGTGTATGAGGGTTCCTTTTACTCCACAGCCTCTCCAGCATTTGTTATTTCTTGTCTTGTTGATTATAACCATTCTAACAAGTATAAGGTGCTATCTCATTGTGGTTTTAATTTGTATTTCCCTAATTGCTAGTGATGTTGAGAAATTTTCATATATCTGTTGGCTGTTTGTATGTCTTCATGGGAGAAGTGTCTAAGTCTTCTGCCCATTTTTTAATTGGATCATTTCTTTTTTTGTTGAGTTGTATGAGTTCTTTATATATTTTAGATATTATCCTCTTCCCAGAGGCATTGTTTGCAAATATTTTCTCCCATTAGGTTGGTTTCCTTTTTACTTTGTTGACAGTTTCCTTTGCTGTGCTGAAACTTTTTAGTATGATATAGTCCCATTTATTTTTCTGAAAGATTTATTTATTGTTTTTGACAGAGAGACAGAGAGAAGGAGGAAGGTCCCAAGCAGTCTCTATAGTTTTACATTTTCAGTTTTCAACATGGTTTCATTCCACACAGATGGGCGGTGGGGCTGCACAGGGCAGTAAATAGGCTGGGGACCTCCTGCATGGGAAGCATGCCCCCTCGAGCCTGGGGTCTTACCAGGGGGCAAAAACCACGGTGGGGGCCTCCCGCATGGGAAGCACACCCCAGTTCAGCATATGGGTCAGCATGGGCCAAGGCCAAGATTCAATCCTCAGTTCCCAAGGCGGCAAAGCAAGTGTTTAACATGCTGAGCCATCTGTTTCCCGTTATTCATTTATTTTTGCTTTTACTTCCCTTACCTTCGAAATCAAGCTCATAAAGTCCTCTCTGAACCCCCAAGGTCCATAAGCTCTTAGTATCAATGTTTTCTTCTGTGAAGTTTATTGTTTCAGGTCTTATATGGAGGTCTTTAATCCACTTTGAGTTAATTTTGGTATGTGGTGACAGTTCACTGTCCAGATTCATTCTTTTGCATGTGGTTTTCCAAATTTCCCAGCACCATTTACTAAAGAGGTTTCTTTTTTCCATTGTATGTTTTTTGGTCCTTTATCAAAACTTATCTGTCCATATATTTGTGGGTTTATTTCTGGATTTTTAAATTTTGTTCCATTGGTCTCTATGTCTATTTTTCTGCCAACAAAAAGCTGTTTTGATTATTGACACTTTGTGATATAGACTGAAGTTGGGGACCGTGATGCCTCCAGCCTTATTCATTTTTGTAGGATTGCTTTGGCGATTCGCGGTCTTTTGTGGTTTCATATGAATCTGTTAACTTTTTTTTTAATCTATTTATCGAAAGACTGGGATTTTGATAGCAATTGTATGAAATCTGTACATTGCTTTGGGTAATATGGCCATTTTAACTATGTTGATTCTTCCAGTCCATGAACATGTAATCTTTCCATTTCTCTGTATCTTCTTCAATTTATTTTAATAGTGACTTGTATTTTTCTATGTATAAGTCCTTTGCATTCTTTGTAAAGCTTATTCCTAAGTATTTTATTCTTTTTGTTATGATCACAGAAGGTATTGTTTTCTCATTTATTTTTCTGATGTTCTATTGTTTCTATATAAAATGCTATGGATTTTTGTACATTGATTTTATATCCTGAAAATTTACTGCATTCATTTATTATTTCTAATAGTTTTCTGATGGAGTCTTTAGGGTTTCCTATATGAAGGATCCTGTCATCTGCAAAAAGGTACAGTTTCACTTCTTCACTCCCAAGTTGGATGCCTTTTATTTATTTCTCCTGCCTGATGGTCCTGGCTAGAACTTCCAGCACTATGTTGAATAGCAGTAGTGACAGAGGACATCCCTGTCTTGTTCCTGATTTTAGAAGAAAAGGTTTGTTTCTCCTGATTCGGTATGTCATTCACTGAGGATTTGTCATATATTGCCTTTGTTATGTTGGGGTACTTTCCTTCTATACCCATTTTATTAAGAGCTTTGATCATGAATGGATGTTGTATCTTGTTTAATGCTTTTTCTGCATCAACTGATATGTGGTTTTTATCTTTTGTTTATGTGGTGTATCACATTGATCAATTTACATATATTGAACCATCTTTGTCCCCTGGGATGAATCCCACTTGATCATGATGTAAAATCTTCTAATGCATTGTTGTATTCTTTTTTCTAGTGTTTTCTTTAGGACTTTTTGCATCGGTGTTCATCAGAGACATTAGTCTATTGCTTTCTTTTTTTGTGATATCCTTAATAGGCTTTGGTATTAGGGTAATTTTGGCCTCATAGAATGAAAGGGTAAGTATTGTCTCTTCAATTTTTTGAAAAAGTTTCAGGAGTATAGGTGTTAGTTCCTCTTTGAGTACCTGGTAAAACTCTTTTAGTGAGGCCATCTGGTCCGGGACTCTTACTTTTGGGGAGGTTTTGGATGATTGTTTCAATTTCCTTACTGTTGATTGGTTTGTTTAGGTTATCCAGTTCTTGATTCAGTCTAGGTAGACTATATGTTTCTAAAAACTTGTCCATTTCTTCTAGGTTGCAAAATTTGGTGGCATATAGTCCTTCATAGTATTCTTTTATGATCCTTTGTATTTCTGTGGTATCAGTTGTAATTTCCCCTCTTTCATTTCTAATTCGGATTTTTTATGCCTTTTCTCTTTTTCCCTTGGTGAACCCAACCAGGGGTTTTTCAATTTACTTTTTTTCAAAGAACCAGCTTTTTATGGCATTATTTTTTATCTATTGGTTTCTATTCTCTATTTCATTTAGTGCTTCTTTAATTTTTATTATTTTCTTTCATCTGCTGACTATGGGTGTGAATTTTTTCTTTTTCTGGTTCTTTTAGATGAGACATTAGATTGTTTTACCTGTGATTTTTCTTGTTTCTTATGATAGGTAAGTAGTGATATAAATTTTTCTCTTATTACTGTTTTCACTGCATCCCAATAGTTTTGGTATGTCATGTTGTCCACTGTCATTCGTTTCTGTGTATTTTTTAATCTCTTCTTTTATTCTTTGATCCAGTCATTTTTAATAACATGTTGTTTAATATCCATAGATATGTGTTTTTTCCTGCTTCTTGTAGTTGATCTCCAATGTTAAAGCTTTGTGTTCAGAGAATACACTTGGAATGATTTCAGTCTTCTTAAATTTGCCGAGGCTAGCTTTGTTTCCCAGCATGTGGTCTATCCTTGAGAATGTTCTATGTGCACCAGAAAGGAATGTAATCATGTGTTATAGGAAGAAGTATCCTGTAAATGTCAACTATGTCCAATTGCTGTAATGTATCATGTAAAGCTGTTGTTTCCTTATTTATTTTCTGTTTGGATGATCTGTCCATGGCTGTCAAGGGGATAGTTTGGTCCCATGCTATAATTGTGATTTTCATCAGTTTCTCCTTTTAGATTTGTTAGTAGTTGCTTTGTAAATTTGGTGCTTCTTGGTTAGAAGTATATACATTAATAAGTGTCATGTCTTTTTGTTGTGTTCTCCCCTCTTTCATTATAAAATGTCCATCTCTGTCTCTTTTCTTTTTTGAACTTGAAGTCTGTTTAATCAGATATGGCTACAACTGCTTTTCTCTGGATGCCATTTGCATGGAGTACTGTTTTCCACCCTTTGACTTCAAATCTTTGTCCTTATAACTGAGGCATGTCTCTTAGAGGTAGTATAAGTTTGCAATTTGTTTTTTAATCCAGTTTGATACTCTGTATTTTATTGGTGAGTTTAGTGCCTTTATGTTTTGGGTGATGATTGATATATGAGGATTTCCTATAGCCATTTTATCTGCTGTTTTCTGGTAGCCCCCCCTTTTTTTTGTAAATTATTTTGGTTTGATGTTATTTATGATTATTTTCTGTTATTTTCTGGGGGGGGGGGTTGTTACGATTTTGGTTTTGTTTTGTTTTGTTTTATGTGTTCCAGGTCTAAGTTCTTTTTGAATGATTACCATGAACTTTATGTAAAACAATGTTTTATATATGCAGTGGTTCCTGTTCTTTAAGGATGCTTCTTATCTCCATTCTCTTTGGAGATTTAAACCTTTACTTCCTCTCCTTTTGTGTTTTTGTTGTCACAGTTTAACCCTATTAGTTTCACTTCTTGTCTTCAGTATTTCTTGAAATGCTCACGTTGTGCTGGAGAAATCTTCCAGATTTTGTATGTCTGAAAATGTCTTTATTCCTCCTTCATATCTAAAGGATAACTTTGCTAAGTAGATGATTCTTGGCTGCTACTTATTCTCCTTTAATATATTGAGTACTTGGGGAGCCTGGGATGGTTCAGCACGATAAGCACTTGCTTTGCAGCCCTGGGGACTGAGGATTGAATCCCATCCTCAGATTTTGTGAGCCCGTATGATGAACTGGGGTGTGCTTCCTATGCAGGAGGCCCCCAGCCCATTTCCCACCCTGCGCAGCCCCCACCCACCTATGTAGAACAAAACCATGTCGAAAACTGATGACTTAAAAATGTTGAGACTGCTCTGAGCCCTCCCCATTCTCACTGTCTCACTGTGTTTCTGTCTCTGTCTGTAAAAAAACAAAATAAATCTTAAAAAAAGATATTTTGAGTACTTGATTTCACTCTCCCCTGGCTTGTAGAGTTTTCTGTTGAGAAATCTGATGATAGTCTGATAGGCTTTCCTTCGTAGTTTATGGTGTTGTTTTTCTGGCTGCCTTGAGGCTTCTTTCTTTGTCTTTGACATCTTCAATGTAATGTACCTTGGAGAGGATCTGCTAGGATTCAGGTAGTTAGGTGTTCTGTTTTTTTTCTTGCATTTGAGGTTCCAGTTCTTTCCATAGGTTTGGGAAGTTCTCATCTACTGTTTGTTTATTCCAATTCTCTATGCCCATCCCATCCTCTGCTTCCTCTGGAATACCTACCGATATTATTCTTATGTTACTTTTTCTAATGGAGTCAGATAATTCTTGAGGTATCTTTCATTTTATTTAACTCTTAGGTCTCTCTCTTTTTCCTTTTGTGACATTTCCAAATTTATGTCTTTGATTTCACTAATTCTTTCCCCCATCTGGTCGGCTATGCTTCCTGTGCTAAATATTTCATTATTCATTTCTTTTATTGTGATTTTTATTTCCATAATTTTTGTTTCTTTTTATAATTTCCTCTCTCTTTTTTTTTTGTTTTAAAGAAAAGACTTTCTTTTTAAAATATTTATTTATTTATTTATTTTTGACAGAGTGAGAGAGAGAGACAGAGAGAGAACTGAGCTCGGGGAGCTCCCCAGTTCAGCATATGGGTCCGCACAGGCCGGGGCCGGGACTCGATCCTTGGTCCCCAGCGCTGCAAAGTGAGCGCTTAACCCACTGAGCCATCCCGGCTTCCCCTCTTTTCTCTGTTGATGTATTCCTTTTGTTCTTAGTTTTTTTCCTGAGATCACTAAGCTCCCTCTGTGTACTCCACCAATTTTTTTAAATCTGTTTATTGTCATCATTGCAGTCATAAATTCTGTGTCATCTAGTTCATATATTTCCATATCTTCAGCTTTCTTTTCTGGAGATTTTTTATTTTCTCTCTGAGCACCTTTTTTCACTAAGGTACTCATTGCTGTTGGAGTGTTTCACTTTCTGGGTATGAAGACTTCTTCCCTGGTAGATGTGAAAAGATGTTTATTTTACTTCCAAGCTGGTGTTGCTGCAGTGTCTTACAATATTTTCTCTTCGTTACTTGGTTTCCTCATAGTAGGAGATGTCCTAGAAAGTGAGCTTCTCTCTGACTGAGTCCCCTTGGTCTCTGTATGCCTCCTCTTTGGGAGGGTATGGTGGGTGATAGTATACACTGCCTCTGAGATTCCACTGCAGTCAGAAGCTGCCACTCTAAAGCTTCACAGTTTTTCTGGATCCCTCTGCCGGCTTTAGTGGTAAGGGTGGGGGTGAGGTTTTATGGGAACGGCGCAGGTATGTTTGCATCACATGGTAATGGCAGCTTCCAGGCAGCAGCTCACTGAATGCAGGTTCTGGACAGAGCTGGCAGGATGAGCTTTGGGAGAGAGCAAGGGGAAGCAGCTACATTCTTTGTCTGAGGCCACGCAGTGTTCCGGCTGGGGCCCTACCTCATCAAGGGCCACTTTTCACTTCATCTGCCAGCGTTCTGCTGCTGCCATCACTCCGGTCACCAGAACGACTGCTTCTTTTCTGGTCACCAGCTTTATGTTCCACAGGCCCCACGCTCGAGCCACTTGACTCACACTCTGGCAGTTGGACCCACATTTTAGTCACCTGTGCCAATCTCTGGTTGCTGCTGGTAACTCACCCTGACCTCCTGTACTGCACTATGGCCTCCCTCACCACACTATGGCTTGTTTCCCTGCGCTCCTGCCACAGCGCCTTCCCTCAGCCAGCCTATGTCTGTTGTCCACCCTGGTATTCTGGCTGTCCATGCCTCAACCTTTGTCAACTTAAAGCCTTGAACCTGCCCAGAGTCACCCCATATCATGACCTGCACTCCCATGCTCCCCACCTCAGTCCCTTCTCTGCTGGTCTCTCGGTTGGTCACTGGTTAGGTCCCCGCACTGCTCCTTTTCTTTCTTACCTCCCTTTCTCTGACCTTTAGGTGTTTTCTTGTGATGAGTTCGTTTCTCAACTGATGCTGTGTTTTACTTAGTGACTCTCTGGTTGGATTTTAGTTGTTTAATTTGTTCTTTCCAAGAGAGGGTTCAAGATCTCCTCTAACACCACCATGTTGATGACACCTCCAGACTCATCTTTTGTTACCGGTGTATTGGGAGCCAGTCAGGAGCCTGAACGGAAAGGTTTCTGGGGGCCTTGATGGCAAGGCCTCAGCCTCACCTTCACCTTCACCTTCCCTTGTGATTATCTATAGAAAAGAATGTGTACATGCAGCTTTGCATGAAGGCCAGACCAATTGATTGGTTGCTAGGCCGGAGTTAAAAAGATATGTATGGGGAAGGGTCTGTTCGTTCCTGATAACAAATCTGCTTATGCTAATGAATAACCCACCCTGTACTTAACCCACCCTGTCTCTTAATCTCTTCCTTATTCCTTATTCCTACTGATGTTAACTTTTGCTATATAAGGCAAACAATAAAGATGTTCAGGGCTGCTCCTATTGAGGACAGCCGCTGGCCATCTGGTAGGTCTATTAATTCCTACTGCTTGAACTCGGGGACTTTGTTCAGCCAGGCTGGTTCCTGGCACCGGTGTATATTGAGTATTAAAATTTTAGTAGTTTTCTTTCTTTTTTTAATCCAATCTTATTTTTTTCTTTTTTTATAGTAGGCCATAAAGCAGTATTAAACCTCATACAAAGGTATAAGAGTGTTCACAGAAATGAAGATAAATATGAAGCTGAAAAACTATAGTAGGAAGCAGAATTTGCTTTTTTTTTCTTTCTTAAAATGTGTATACTTTTTTTTTTGTTTTTGGTACCCCTGGTATAAAGAACTCTAGGTATACTAGACCCTTAGCAGATATAATGGTTTGCTAATACTTTCTCCTATTCTGTGGATTGTCTTTTTATTCACTTAATAGTGTCTCTTTAAATTTACTTTTCAATTATAGCTGACTTGATAATGTCTTGATGCAGAAAAGTTTTCATTTTAATGAAGTCCAATTAACCTCTTTTCTTTTGTTGCTTGTGCTTTTGGTGGCATAGCCAAGAAAGCATCACCAAATCTGAACTCATGATGAGTTATCCCTATATTTTCTTGTAAGAATTTTATAGTTTTATTGCTTACATTAGATCTTTAATCTCATTTGAGTTCATTTTTGCATATGGTATCAAATAAGGGTTCAAATTTATTTTTTGCATGTGGCTATCCATTTGTCCCAACTCCATTTGTTGAAGAGACTATTCTTTCCCACACTGAATGATCTTGTCTTCCTTTTTGAAAATCAGTTGACCATAGTTCTATGGCTTTATTTCTGGACTGTCAAGAGTATGCCATTGATTTATACATTAGTCATACCAACACTATACTTTTTTGTTTACTATTGATTTTTAGTAAGTTTTGAAATCAGAAAGTGTGAGTCTTCTACTTATTTTTCAAGATTGTTTTAGTTATTCAGGTTCCTTGCTATTAGCTGTGGGTTGTAGGATCAACCTTTCCATTTTTTTTTTTTTTTTTCAAAAAGGCCATTGGGTTTTTATGTGGATTACATTAAATCTATATATCTCTTTAGGACTTTTACCATCTTAATAATATTGGCTTCTAGACTGTGAACACAAAGTGTCTTTTCATTTTTAACTATTATTTTTAGTTCTTTATACTTCTTTTTCATTAACACTTTATGCGTTTTCACTGTACAAGTCTTACATATCCCTGGTTAAATATATTCCTTTATCTTTTGTTCTTTTTTATGCTATTGCAAATGGAATTTTCTTAATTTATTTTTATATTGTTCATTGCTAATGTATACAGTTTTGTGGATTAATCTTGTATCTTGAAATTTTGCTGAATTTGACATATATATTGTGGATTTTAAAGGATTTTTTTTACATATAACATCTTTGTCTCTGAATAGAGAGTGTTTTACTTCTTCCTTTCCAATATGGGTTGTTTTCTTTTTTTTAAGATTTATTTTATTGTTAGAGATGGTGAGAGACAGAAGAAAGGAGGGCCTAGAGCAGTCAGTCTCCATAGTTGTACATCATTAGTTGTGACATAGTTTCATTCCACACAGGTGGATATGGGGCCATGTGAGGCAGGAACCAAACTGGGGATCCTCCCACATGGGAGGCAAGAATCTTTGCCACCATCCCGGTGGTTCAGTTGTGCCACAGTTCAGTATATGGGTTTTGCATAGGCCGGGGCAGGGATTCAATCCCCGGACCTCATGGTTACAAGGCAAGCACTCAACCTGCTGAGCTATCCTGTCATCCCTTATTTTTTTTTTTCTTGTCTACTTTGGCAGGAATTTCCAATATAGTTTTGAATAGAAGTGGCTCAAGCAGGTGTTCTTATCTTAGGATTCATCTTGGGGGAAAACTTTCAGCCTTTTGACATTGATTCTGATATTAGCTGTGGGTACTTCATGAATGCCCTTTATCATGTTGAAGAAGTTCTTTTTCTAGTGTTCTGAATGTTTCTATCATTAAAGAATGTTGAATTTTGTAGGTACATTTTTGCATCAGCTGAGGTGGTCATGTATTTTTTTCCCTTGGTTGTATTAAATTGGTGTACCGTAGTCCACTTATTATGCACAGACTTACTTTCCACAAAGGCAATTAATTACCCACAGTCAACTAAGGATTGAAAATATTAAATGGAAAATTTCAGAAATAAATAATAAGTTTTAGATTGCATGCCTTTCTGAGTAGCATGATGAAACTTTGCACCACCCCTCTCCCATCAGGATGCAGAATCATCCCTTTGTCTAGTTTACACTACCTGCCTGTTCACTTAGTAGCTGTAAAGGTTATGAAATCTACTATCATGGTATTGCAGTACTTGTGTTCAAGTATCCCTTATTTTACTTAATAATGGCCTCAAAGCACAAGAGTAGTGTTACTAGAAATTCGAATATGCTGAACAGAAGCCATATACCGTAGTGCTTTCTTTAAGTGACAACCTGTTTGTTTGGGAAAAAAACATAATATATGCATATGTATCGGGTTTGGTACTATTCAGTTTCAGGCATCCATGGGGGTTTTGGAACATTCTGTTAGTGATTTCTAATTTTTGTCCCATTGTGGTCAGAGAAGGTACTGTGTACAATTTCACTCTTTTAATTCATTGAGACTTGTGGTCTAACATTTATTTATCCTGGAGAATATTTAATGTGTGCACTTAAGAATAATGTGTATTTTGCCATTTTGGGTGGAGTGTGCTGCATATGTTTGCTATGTCAAGTAGTTTTATGGTATTAAGTTCTCTATTTTCTTCTTGATCTCTTTAGTTGTTCTATACATTATTGAAAGGTGGAGTGTTGACTTCTCCAAATATTATAATAGAACTGGTTCCCCTTTCAGTTCTGTTCAACATTGGTTCATAAATTTTTGGACTCAGGTTTATATATGTATATGATTGTTATATATTGGAGGAGTGGCCCTTAGCATTTACTATTGTTCTTTGTCTCAATATAGTTTTTTATTAAAAGTATATTTTTCTGATATTAGTAGAATCACTGTTGGATACTATTTGCATGCAATACCTTTTTACATTTTTTTCTCTTTCAACCTATTTGTGTCTTGGGATCCAACATGAGTCTCTGATGGACAGCCAGTAGTTAATTTTTTTTATCCATTCAACCTCGGCCTTTTTTAAATTGGAGAGTTTAATACATTTATATTTTAAATAAGTACTGAATTTTGTTTTTTGCTGTATATCTTACATCCTTTTTGTCCTTCAGTACCCTTATTACTGCATTTTGTGTTTGATTTTTTTTTTTTTGTAGTATGCCATTTTTATTCCCTTCTCATTCCTTTTTCTGTATATCTTTTGGTTATTTTCTTACTGGTTACCCGGTGGATTGCAGTTGCTACCTTAAATTTACACCAAACCTGTATGAATTAATATCATCTTAGCTTCAGTAATATCCAAAACTCTGCTCCTAACCACCTCCATCCCTCCTTTATGTAGTTATTGTCACAAATTACATCTTTATACACTGTATGTCCATGAATACAGAGTTAAAACCCTTTTCATGTTTCTTAATCAGCCTCAAGTAGCCACTGAGGCATTAAGTTGAAAATAATATATAATAAATATCAAAGAGTGAGATTTTAGGTATTCAAGTGTTTTATGCTGATTAAGTCCCTGCTATGCATAAAAGTATTTTCTTCTTGTTTATTACTAGATGTCAGAAGTCATTTTTCTTTCTTTAAAACTTATTTTTATTGTTTTTGACAGAGAGAGAGTGAAGGGTCCAGAGCAGTCTCCACAGTTGCACATCATCAGCTTTTTACATAGTTTCATTCCATAGGTGAGGGCAGGGCCTCACAAGGCAGAAACCAGCTGGGGGCCTCCCTCCCAGGGCAAAAGTGGAACCAGAGGCCTCTCACGTGGTAAACTTGCCCCAATGAGAACTGAACTGAGGGCACCCCCCCCCCAGTTCAACATATGGGTCTGCACAGGCTGGGATTTGATCATTGGACCCTGGGCCAGGATTTGATCCTTGGACCCTGGGGCTACAAAACAAGTACTCAACCCACTGAGCCATCCTGGCATCCCACAGAAGTTATTTTTCAAAACATTTTGCAAAGAGTAATAAAGTTTTTATGAAGGACAAAGATATTTATTTTGTTGTTGATTTGGTTAAATCATTGGTATGTTTATATCTTGTGAAAATATTTCTTTAATTTTTTTTGTTTGCAATTACATTGGGCATACAATATTATATTAGTTTAAGGTATACTAATAGTAATGAGACATTTCTGTAATTTACAAAGTCATCACCCCCAATAAATCTGGTACCTATCTGTCACCATACATAGTTATTACAATATTATTGACTGTATACCCCATGCTGTACTTTACATCCCCATGATTATTTTGTAGCTGAATTTGTACTTCTTAATATTTCCCCCTTTTTCACCCATCTCTCCATATCAACATATTCTCTGTATATATGGGTCTGTTTATGTTTTATTTGCTTATTTTATTGTTTAGATTTTACAAGTAAGTAGAATCGTAAGACATTTGTCGGGGAAGCCGGGATGGCTCAGTGGGTTAAGCGCTCACTTTGCAGCCCCGGGGACCAAGGATCAAATCCTGGCCCCAGCCCCAGCCCCAGCCCGCGCGGACCCATATGCTGAACTGGGGAGTGCCCCCAGTTCAGTTCTCACCTGGGTGAGACCCTGGCCCAGTTCTTGCCCTGTGCAGCCCCGCACCTACCTGTGGAATGAAACTATGTGGAAAAACAAATGATGTACAACTATGGAGACTGTTCGGGGCCCTCCCCTTCTCTCTGTCTCTGTTTCTGTATCTCTCTGTCTCTCTGTCAAAAACAATAAAAATAAATCTTTCAAAATAAAATTAAAAAAAACAAAAAGACGTTTGTCTTTCTCTGCCTGACTTACTACACTCAGCATTATATTGTCCAGGTCTAACCAGGTTATTGAGGATGGAAAGATTTCATTCTTTTTATGGCTGAGTTATACTCAATATATATATGTATCACCTTTTTTTCCTTTTTATTTTAAAGATTTATTTATTTATTTATTTATTATTGTTAAATTTATTGGGGTGACATTGATTGGTAACAATTAGATAGTTTCCAGATGTACAAGTCTACATCACATCACCTATGCATTGCATTATGTGCTCACCAACCAGAATCAGCTTCCCCACCATCACCTGGTGTCCACTCTCCCCCGCAACTCTCCCACCCCCCTCTCCCCCCTTCCCCAGGTAACCACCAAACTATTGAGTGTGTCCATAATGCTGGTGCCC
>PVKE010039849.1:0-14842 GCA_004027555.1 Craseonycteris thonglongyai
GATTTACAAGGACCAAAGCTGAAGAATGGAGTTAAAACTATAGCGCAGTCTTCAAACCGAGGTCATACAAAGACTTTCCAAGGGATATACAGGCATAAATAATTTTGAGGAAATTAATTTCAACTCAACTTCCATATATATGTAATCTCTCCAAAAAGTGATCTGCCTGAGATGTGCATTATATCTGGTCTTCTTTCTTAGTTATCTTTCACAAGCATCCTATTCCATGTTTTAAAGGAGGGTATATTTTTTGAATTCCAAATCTTATTATTATACCTTACCCCAGAATGTGAAAACTTTGGAGGCACCAAACAAAGGGATAATTTAAAATACTGGTGCTTGCAAACTTCATTTACTCAAATTACCATAAGCTCACATAGGACTTCTCTCTTTCTCATCTTATGCATATTTTTATCAAATAAGAAGCATAGTAAGACTTATGTTGGGATGTTCTCGATTGAAAAATATTGTAGTATGGGAAACAAATTTTGGGATTGATTTTAAAAAGGTATTTTTATGTAGCAACCCCATCTCTCAACTGTCAACTACTGTAAAATAATACATTGCTCCTGAGGATAATCCTGTGTGACTTGCTGAACAAAGATATGAAATCACTGTCATATGACATCTATTTATAAAAGATCCAGATTCAAAAAAATATTATTTTTTAAATTATGAAAGCTAAGGGCATTAGGGAAAAGGTCCTGTCATTAAAGTTTGTTTTGGAAACCTTGTACATATTAGTTTTCCTCTCTTGAAAATACTATATGATTTAGACAAGGTTATAAATCTGAGATCACAGTTCATTTTTCACACAAGTACTTATTGAGTAGATTCTATTTACTGGTCATTGTTTTAGATTCTCAGATACAGTATGTAAAGTGAACAAAAATTTATGCTCCATAGAGCTGATAGAAAAGAGAAACAAACAATAAACAAAATAAGCATATGGTATAGTACATTAGAAAGTTATAAGTGTATAGAGAATAAGTAATAAAGGGAAGAATCAGAGGGAATACCAGGGGCATTGGGGATTTTAAATTATGTGGTCAGGGAAAGCTCCATTTAGAAGATAACATTTTTCACAAAGACTTGAAAGAGACGAGGAAGAAAAACTTGTGGATATTTGGGGGGGAAAGTGTGCTAAGCAGAGGGTAGAAGGCATGTGCAAAGACCCTGGGGCAAAGTATGCTTGGCCATCTCAAGGAAGATCAAGGTCAGTGTAGAGAGGAATGAGAGGGAGAGTAGAAGAATGAGAAGAGGTAGGGGTAGTGTAGTGCCAGTCTATGTGGACATAATGAGCTACTGTAAGGATTTTGACTTTTACTCTGGGTGAGGGTTTTGTGGAGTGACACAATCTGACTTACATTAAATAGTTCACTAGCCACTGTAGTGAAAATAGACTGTAGGGAGCAAGGACAAATGCAAAAGATCCAGCAAGGCAGTTAACAATAATCCAGTAAAAGACTGCAGATGCTTGGTCAAAGAAGGTAGCCAAGGAGGTGATAAAAAGAAATGAGATTCTGGATATATTTTGAAGGTCAAGCCAATTGGATTTGTTGGTAGATTGGATGTAAGGTATGAAAGACAGTAGCTCTATATCTATTAGAAAAATTAATTTTATAGTAAAAAAGCTTTCTGGAAAGGAAACTCCAGACTTGGGTGGTTTCAAGTGTAAATTCTATCACATGTTTGTGGAAGAAATCACACCAATCTTACTGAAACTCTTTCAGAAAATAAAGGATGAGAGAACACTGCCCAATTTATATTGTGTGGTCAGCATCACCCTAAATCTAAAACCTGATAAAGGCAGTCCAAAAACAAAATTTATAGACCAATAACCTTCATGAACACAGATGCAAAAAAAAGAAAGAAAAAAAAATCTTAAAGTACTAACAAATGGAATCCAATAATATATCAAAACGATAATACATGATGACTAAATAGGATTTATCTCAGAAATGCAAGGTTGTTTAACATTTAAAGACCAATCAAGGTAATTCACCATATTAACAGAATAAAGGAGAAAAACTGTGTGATAGTTTTAATAGATACACAAAAACAAATTCTCGATCATTACCATAAAACTCTTATCAAACTAAGAATAAAGGACATTCATGCAAGCTAATAAAAATGTGCAGCTAACTTCACAGTTAACGGTGAAAGTTTGAATGTTTATTCCTCAAGACTAGGAAACGGCAAGGTTGTCCACGGTCATTACTTCTATTCAATATTGTGTATCAGGTCTTAGCCAATTCAATATGGCAAAAATTTTCAATCAAAATAAATAAAAGGCAGAAAATTTGAAAGGAAAAAGTAAAATTCTCTATATTTGCTGATGACATGAGCTAGATCCATAAGCCCATTAAAGGAGGCATTTTAAGATGAAAATTAATACTGTTAAGTAAGAAACAATTGCACAAATGCCAGTGCAAATTAAATTTTTTCCTTGAACACATTTTCAACCTTGGAAGCAGAAAAAAAGAGACTTAAAGAAAGAGAGGGCCTCACTAACATAACATGTAATTTCTGAAATGTTGGTACTATGCTGACAGATCGAGAGAGCTCTAAATGTCATTTCCTCGCATAAAGCTATTATGCACAATGCTGGAACAGGGTTGTACGACTTAGCAACAGAAGGAAAAAAAGGTTTCCAAGGCAAGAGGGCTGCTTGTTTCAGAGCTAAATCTTAAATTGCCACACATTAAGGTCTTGACCAGAAAATAAATAGCCAGGCAGTGCCTCAGCATAATAACAGGTCTTGTTTCCCTGAATGACACTGGATTTATTAGATACATATGTATTTTTAAATACATGATTTTCCAGTGTAACTCAAGTTACATCCTGAGGTGGAGCACAAGGAGTGGTGAATGCTGTTGTATGTAAATACATTCTGGTCTACGAATCCACTGCTTGTCTCAGACTCAAAAGCAAAGTTTTAGGCTTGAATTCAGAAATAATCCCAGTTATATACTGCTTTAATTCACAATACACCACTAAATGTGATTCTGAGTAATTTAGATTTTAAGAAACATGGTTAAAGAGCGAGGCAGAGGCTAAAAATTTGCCAACCAGAAAATTTGAAGTCCTGCCTGATGCTCTCTCTCAAGCAGCCCTGGATGCTTCAAAATATACTTAGATTTCATGACTCAGTTTCCCCTATTTTTTCCTTAGGGACTATCCTCCTCCCTGTTTTGTCCAAATTAGCCACCAAAGTTTGAAAGTCTTGCTAAAACACCCCCTTTTCCTTCAAGGGTCTGAAGGAGGAGTGTCTTGAGTTTTATCTTCACCTGTCCTTTAATATCCCCTCTCTTCCCTAAAAATCAGTGTAGCTTTGAGGGGAGGGGAGGGTCACAAAAAGGGTTATTGTATAGATAGAAATGGAAGTGGAATGAGACACTTGTCAGTGTTTGGTTCAGGTGTGAAGGATCAGTGAGGGGCAAGTAATATTTGCATTGTCCCTAAATTTAAACTTTGAGTATTATTAGCATGTAGGTGGTGAAGCCGCATCATTCCTTGCCTCCTCACTGCTGTTTCTATGAAACACTGCCCAGGATGTACAGTATGAGCCCAGGAATCAGCTTCTGTTTGTTTCTCAGTTCACCAAAGTGCCCTCCAACAGACAAAGGCAAAAATAAACTGCACTGCCTTGTTAAAATGCAACAGGTGCATGAGCACACATGTTCCAAGGGCTTCACTGCATCACTGGCTCTGGCATGTGAGCAGAGACCACAAATAAAGAGATGTTCTTCCGGAGGCAAAAGCAAAAATCAGGCTCAGAACTTAAAATTTCCTTCTACTTTAATCTGGTTCTTAGATATTTATCTGGACTGGTTGCTTTCAGTCTCAGGTCCTAACAATGGGACACAGGGACACAAGACAAACTCATAGGACAAATGCTGTTCTTTCTTACCAATCCCTACCATGCAATTCACATCCTAACCCAGACAACGGGTCCTTATTTTATCCACTACTTTCGTTTCTCCAGATGTCTCCTTTGAAATTCCCTTAACAGGAAGAAATTGTCTCTTCTATTCAATCTTGCCTCAAAGCATTTGTAAACTAAATTCACTAGCTTTCCCCTCAATCCTAATTCAGCTATTGAGCCAATTCAAACCACTTTATAATATCATTAGTCCTTGCTTATGTCACTGTCTGTGTTTTTCCAATTTTTATGTGCAAATCTATGGGTTTTTCTCAGCCACTGCTCAATGAAAACCACAATCAAATTCTCCCTTCACTATTGATTGAAAATTCAAGACATAACATTTGTTTTTACAAACAATACTTTCATCTCATAATTGCTGCTGTGATAAGGATTCTATTTGGTCTCAAGTGAACTAAACTCAGTTGAAATTCACTTAAGCACAAGAAGGATGAGTTTTTCAGCTTATTTCATTTAAGAAATCCAAGAGTAAACTGGCAGGAACCCAGAAAAGAGTCTATTTCCATTTCCTGGCCCTTTCTTCTTCTGTTTGGATTTTATTTTCTGACAATTCTCCCCAAGTGGCGAAAAACACATATATTTGACCCCAAAGCCAGTAGCTCTGAGATCAAGTCCTTTCTTAGCCCTACCATCACAGAGAGATATGCATTTTCAATAAGCCAGCCCAAATCCCAAGGAAGGTCATGGAGATCAGTAGGCAGGCGTTGCCCATGGCCCCCATGCCCCGGACAATAGCCCATCTCTCTGGGTTTCCTCAATGGGCCCCAGCAGAGCAGCTGAGCTTTGAGTCAAAGAGAAGAAAACACCACAACTGGAAAGATAGCAAGTTCAAAGGCATCAGCTCTGATTTCCTGTGGGCCACCCTTCATCCCACCAACCCGCTTTTAGCAAAGTACAAGAAGATCCCGCTGCTCTGGTCATTGGCAGGTTCCAGTTCAGGAGTCTCGAGATGAACTCACACACTGGTGACACCTAGAGGACATTTGAGATACAAGAGGTGCAAATGACTAACCTTCTGAAAACAATGTCCTCTCCTTTGTTGTCTAACCCAGAAGAGTTAAGAGCCATGAAGATTTCAGGCTAAGTAAAAATGGTCATATGCAGCCTTCTCAGGACATGCAGTTCTCCCAGGTTAAAAGATAAGGGATCCACACAGGACTATATGGAGTGAGGTTGGTGGTGGTGGCTGCTATTTATTTAGTCCAAATCTCTTTAAAGATTATATTGAATAGACTCTAGCAACTTTCATATTGAAGGTCTAAAGTTCTAAATCAAGTTTTTGTAATTTTCATTTAAACATAAGATGATGTTTGTTTTAAAATAATTATTCTCAAAGTTTTATAAAAAATAATGCAGTTATAAATAATGAACAGTATTTTTAGAACCTCAATTTTAAATGAAATAATGATTTTCTAGATTTTAATGTATCAAAAGCTCCCAATTTCATAAAATTACATCCACTTTTCAAAGTTTCTATTGCCCCATGGAAGCAGCCTTTTGGAAAGGGATGAGGCATTTGATTTTCTAATGTCTCCATTTAGCCAATTATAGGCAAGTTTTAATATACAATCCTCTTAAATTATTATAAAAGCACTGTTTACTATAGTCTTAGTATGAATAGAAAAAGTTAAAGGTATTAATTTCATTGAACTACAGGAAAACAGATTAGAAGATGATGAGAAGCTAAGAAAAAGGAAACATTTTCCTGGTGCTTAATGTGACCTCAATCACAGTTAAATAGCTAAAATTTTGACAAAATTGAAAACCTCTGCCTTTAGGGAAAACATTATATAAAATGAAGATAAATACTGTAGTAGTGGAAGATAGTTTTCACTTCAAATGAGACTCACAAATATTTATCAAGTTATACATATATTGAGATATTCATGCTAGAGTGACCATTAAATTCTCAATATTTCTACACAATAAGAGTAGACAAACCTCCAAATTTCACCAGTTTTTATAACTTTCAAGAGCTTCTTAAGTAATAAATCTAGAAAAGGTAGGAATTAAGGACAAGTAAAAGTGCTGATTTAAATAAGAAATGTAATTATGTAAGATAGAAAAAAGAGCATAATGGGAAAGCCGGGATGGCTCAGCGGGTTAAGCTCTCGCTTTGAAGCCCCGAGGATCAAATCCCGGCTCCGGCCCAGGCGGACCCACATGCTGAACTGGGGTGTGCTTCCTGAATGCGGTGAGGCCCCCAGTTCAGTTCAAAAAAAGAGCATAGAGATAAAATTCTAAATTCTTTTACTAAAAATGTTGCTTCTATCCTCTCTAAATACTAGTTTGATACCTATATCTAAGAATTTGACTGCCAATTTCTAAAATAACCCCATACTAATTCCTATTTCCTGGTTTATGTCCTTGTATAGTCTGCTCCTACATTGAACAAGGCTGATCTGTACAATCAATAAAATATTATAGAAATGATGGAGTATGACATTAAAAGTCTGGGTCATAAAGACCTTGTGGCTTCTGTTTTGCTGTCTCTTAGATAACCTACTATGGGCGATGCCAGTTGCCATGTCATTACGAGACTCAAGCAGCAATTGGAGTGGCCCATGTGGCAAGGAATTGAGCCCTCCTGCCAATAGCCATGTGAGTGAGCCATCTTAGAATTGAATCCTCCAGCCATAGTCAAGACTTCAGATGACTACAGTTCCAGCTGATATGACTGAAACCTTATGAGAGGCCCTGAGACAGAATTACACAGCTAAGATGCTCTTTTATTGCAGCATTATTTATAATAGTCAAGATATGGATGCAACCTAAGTGTCTGTGTACAGACAAATGCATAAAGAAATTGTGGTACATATACACAATGGAATACTACTCAGCCATAAGCATGAAATCTTACCATTTGCGACCACATGGATGGATCTAGAGGGTTTTATGCTGAGTGAAATATGTCAGACAGAGAAAGACAAGTACCACATGATCTCACTTATATGTGGAATCTAAAACACAAGCAAACAAACAAACAAAACAAAAACAAACTCATAGATTCAGAGAACAAACTGATGGTCGTCAGATAGGTGATGGATTGGGAGATGGATAAGAAAGGTGAAAGGGACTAAGAAGTACCAATTGCCAGTTATAAAAATAGTCACAGGGATGTAAAGTACAACATAGGGAGTATAGTCAATAATATTGTAATAACTATGTAGAGTGCCAGGTGGGTACTAGATTTATCAGGGTGATCACTTTGAAAATTATATAAATATCCAACCACTATGCTGTACACTTGAAAATAATATAAAATAATACTGAATGTCAACTGTAATTGAAAAATCAAAATAATTTAAAAAAAAACCAAAACACAGTCTCAATGAATAAGCGGAGCACAGGGGATTTTTAGGGAAGTGAAACTATTCTGTATCATACTGTAATGGTGGATACATGTTATTATACCTTTGTGTAAAACCCATAGAATGTACAACACCAATAGTGAGCCCTAATGTAAACTATGCACTTGGGGTGATAATAATGTGTCAATGTAGGTCCGGTAATGGTAACAAATGTTCCATTTGGGTGAGGGTTGCTGGTGATGGGGGAAGCTGTGAGAAGGGAGAAGGGGTGAATGGGAACTCACCATACTTTATGCTTAATTTTGCTGTGAAGCTACAACTGCTCTGAAAAATAAAGTCTATTAATGAAGGGGATAAAAACAGTTTCTGCTGTGTGCAAATTTTATTTGTTTAAAAAATTGTCACTTTCTTTTTCTTTTTCTATCCTCTTACATTCCACCTGTGTCCTTGTGCTTTAGATGCATCTCATAAACAGCACGTGCTTGCATTTTGCTTCATATCTAATCTAAAAAGCTCTGTCTCTAAGGAGGGATGTTGAACCATTTATATTTGTTCTTAGTACAGATACATGTAGATTTATTTTCATTATTTTGAGTGTTCTACTTATTTAGGTTTTCCTTTGCCTCTTTTTTCCTCTTTTTCTATTTTCCATTTATTTGGAAGATATAGGTCTTATTTCTGTTATTTTAGTAGAAAGATTTAATATGTCTATGTGACTTTAATGTTTTGCGTGTAGTTACATGTTTAGACTCCTGATAATTCAAAGCACTTAGAACCATTTAACTCCATATAGACACATCCCCAATCTTCCATGATTGGTCATATAATATTTAGATCTACTTTATTTTGAACCCTATCCCCCAGTCATTATTATTATTATTATGGGTTTTTTTAAACAATCATTGGCTATTTAAAGTTACCAACATGTTGGCCAGTTTCTTTGCTCCACATGGCTTCTTGGATACTGATCCTTCTTTCTAGGTTTGATTTCCATCTGATACATAATATTAAGGGTTTTTGAATGGTTAACTCTCTCAGACTTTAATCAGAAAAACATTTTTATTTCACCTTTAGTCTCAATACATCATATTATGATTTTTCAGAAGTGTTCCTGCTAGTTATTTGATTGTTCTTCCTTAGTCTGCATTATCTGACACTTAATTTCCTGTCATTGTTTTAATTTTCTCCTTTCAAAACTCACATTAGCATATGTTGATCATTCTCATTCTATTTCATGTCCTTTTAACCTCTATCTCACAATTTCTCAGTGTGAGATGAATTTTTACTATGTAAGCTGAATTCTGGCTAAATATTTAAATCCATATTCCAATTCCCTAATTATTTCTTTAGTTATGTCTTTCTTATCAGAGGCTCTACTTGGCTCAGCTATGAATAGCATTTATGTAGTCAAATTATTGAGCTAACTAAAATGAAAATGAAAGTATACTGAGAAAATGCTTGTATAGGAAATATTCATGTGTGTGGTGAGGATGAAGAGATCTGAAAGAGTTAAGTCCTGGCCTAGGATAGTGAAAAATTATCGGACAATTCCTACAAATTAAAATAAATAAATAAATAAAAGTAGCAATATAAGCATGTTAAAGCTATAGCAATAAACATCCCAAATTTTACAAATTAAGAAGTTGATAGGATGCCAGGATAGCTCAACAGGTTGAGCTATTGCTTTGCAGCCATAAGGTCTGGATATCGAGGCCCAGCCCCGGCCTGTGCAAAACCCACATGCTGAACTGCGCGAGAGGACCCCGGTCTGGTTCCCGCCCCGTGTGGCCCGGCATTCACCTGTGTGTGGAATGAAACTATGTCAGAGTTAATGAGGTGCAGCTGTGGAGACTGCTCTGGGCCCTTCCCCCTTCTCTCTCTCTCAGTCTCTCTGTCTCTCTCTTACAACAATAAAATAAATCTTTAAAAAAAATTGAAAATGTGGGGAAGCCGGGATGGTTCACTGGGTTAAGTGCTCGCTTTGTAGCCCCGGGGACCAAGGGTCAAATCTTGACCCCGGCCTGTGCAGACTCATGTGCTGGGCTGGGGAGTGCCCCCAGTTTAGTTCTCGCTGGGGTGAGACCCCAGTTCCTGCCCTGTGCAGCCCCGCGCCCACCTGTGCAATGAAACTATGTGTAAAAAACCAATGATGTGCAACTATGGAGACTGTTCTGGGCCCTCCCCCTTTTCTCTGTCTCTGTATCTCTCTCTCCCTCTCTCTCACTCTCTCTCTGTCAAAATAATAAAAAATAAATCTTTAAAAAAAATTGAAAATGTTTCCTCTAAAGAAGAAAAAAGGGTCAAGTGGGGTTCGAAGGGGAACTGGGGACGAGAGGTATCGTATTATATTTGACTCTTTAAATTACATGAAGAAATAACTGATTTTAAACAAAACAAATTTTTAAAAAATTGACTGACTGGGAAGCAGGGAGGGCTCAGTGGGTTAAGTGCTCACTTTGCAGCCCTGGGGACCGAGGATCGAATCCCGGCCCCGGCCGTGCGGACCCACATGCTGAACTGGGAGCTCCCCCAGTTCAGTTCTCTCTCTGTCTCTGTCTCTGTATCTCTCTGTCTCTGTCACAAAAAAAAAAGCTACTTGCTAAGAGTGACAGAATAGGAAGCTAGAAAGAACCTGGATCCCTAGACATCATCCTTGAGCCTTGTATAACAACCTGGATGGCCTTCCCTGGTATTTCTTGTTGGGTTTTTTGTTTGTTTGTTTGAAAACAATAAAATTCTTACTTTCACAGCTGTTATTTGCTAGGTTTACTAGGTGTTTTTTTTTTTGTTTTAGTTTTTGTAGCTAATTGTATTTATAACTGATAAACAAATAAAACACGGTAGGATTTACTTGCCATCTATTACATACTGGTGTTTCTCAAACCAGAGCAAAAGCCAAAATCACCTGGAAGATTTACTCAAATTCAGATTGTCAGGCTTCAGCTCCAAAGTTTTTGATTTAGTAGGTGTTGGATGGCTAATAAGAAATTGCATTTCTAATGAGTGCCCAGGTGATACATCAAGAACCACTGGATTACATAATATTTCAGAACACATCATAAGAACATATAATGACATGTAACATAGCATAGCATAGCATACCATAGCACAGTATAACATAACATAACATAACTGAATATAACATAAAATCCTACTTTCCAAGTACCTTTCTCCCCAATGCTTTGCATTAAAAAAAATAAATTTCTACTTAAGTTTTGATGTCCAGACCAAATATTCCTTAGTAATCTGCACTTTAGGTATAAAATAAATCACAAAAAGATCAGCAGATATTACAGTTCTGCTCCTGCCTGAAACTTGAAGATAGGGAAAGAGCCATCTATCACTTGCCAGGCTAGACTATTTGCCATGTCATTTCCTGGCACCCAATTATACTGCTTTCTGACAACTATTCTACTTTTTTTCCTTCTGTAAATTGTAAATGACAGTTTGGAAGCTATTGGCTGAAAATTCTGGGGGGAAAAAAAAAACCTTTACAAAGAGAGGGAAGAATAAAATCAGTCAATTTAGAGAGGTTGTGGACAAGCTGGCCCTAGGAAGAATCCTCAAGTTAGCCCTCTGTAAAAAAAAATAAAAAAATTAAAAAAAAATGGAATTTCCTGTTTCTTCCTCTTCCCCACCTTCACTCTTACCACCTAGAGTCTCAAAGCATGTGATCCACTCAAAAATCCAAATTTTGGGGAAGCCGGGATGGCTCAGTGGGTTAAGTGCTCACTTTGAAGCGCCGGGGACCAGGGATCAAATCCCAGCCCCGGCCAGTGTGGAACCATGTGCTGAACTGGGAGCTCTCCCAGTTCAGTTCTCTCTGTGTCTCTGTATCTCTCTCTGTATCTCTCTCTCTCTCTCTCTCTCTCTCTCTCTCTCTCTCTGTCTGTCAAAAATAAATAAATAAATAAATAAAATATATTTTTTTAAAAATCCAAATTTTGTTAGAATGAGTTGAAAAGTTTAGTGCTTGGAAGCCTTTTGCTGATTGCTAGAATAACACACAGTAGAATTGTATACTTAGTGTAGAAATAAAGCATCTACCATGCCAACATGTTACCCTACACCCCACAGCCTGCCTTGGCCTCCCATGTAATGACATGCTTCAAAGCCCATCAAGAAGAGACATCCTATGAGAAAAGCAATTCAGCCATTTTTCAAGTCTAATATTGGTCTGCTTTGGCTCCCTTCCCTGGTCAAAATAATCTTTCTGCTCTAATAGCTACCTGTTTTAAACCATGCTTTGCTAACCTCTTATAGAGAAGAAGAAGTCTAATCCACCTGCCCATCACCCACTCCCCATTGTGTCCAGAATCTCATTAAGAGGGACATAATAGGTAGCTTGCATTAAATAACCAACCTTGATCAGGCTCATGGAAATACAGAATTCAGAGACCAGAGCAAAGCTCATTAGTCCTCCTAGAAATGACATCTAAGACCTTGACCTTTTACCACTGCCCATCTCTACAGCCCTAAGAGCTAATAATCCATAGGTCCCTGGAATAGATTTTGTAATTGCATATATTCCTTCAAACATGGTTTTAAATCCTCCTCAGCACCTATTTTAGCTTTCTAACAAGTTTTAATTCTTTGCCATTTTCCAAGAGAAGCCTGAGAATAAGAAACAGAGTATAGAACCATCTCTCACTATTCCTTCTTTGTTATAGATTAGCTTTCCAACTGCAGCCAAAGCTCCTAAAATTCCTTTTAAATCAACCACAGATATTTGAGGGTACCCTACACAGGGCACTGTGCTGAGGGCACAAATTAGAAGTCAAGCATTAAACAGTACACACAAAGCATCAGTGCTGAGTGACTATCGAGGAGGAAGTCATCCTCAAATGCTGAGCAAGACGTAGAGGGCCTCATAGAAGGCATGACCTTGTAGGAGGATAGAATATGACTATAACAAGAAACTTCTGAGACATAGACTCCAGGGAAGAGGAACATCAGGAGTCAGCAATGAGACATAGTGGAAAGAACATGGTTTTGGTGTCACATGGATCTGAGTTTCAAGTCATTGCTTAAATGTATGAATTGAGTGAATTACTTCAATGCTCTAGTCTAGATGCTTCAGTTTCCGTATGTGTGAAGTAGAGGTAACCACACTTTTCTTGAAGGATTATCCTAAAACTACCATTAAAAGGGGGTGAGGGTATACAATGTCAACATAGAGCTCACTCAATAGAGCTGTTGAAAGCTCTATGGGCCTAAACATGAGGTATAACAAAAGCTAGTGGGGCCAGTTTGGTTGAGGTAAAAGTTTTCAAAAAAGGACTGCAGGAGACATTAAAAGGAAAACTTGGTAAATTAAATCCAGATTTCAGCAGGCCTTGAATGGCAGGCCAAAGAGTTTCAACTTGATTCTAGAGACAAATGAATATGAAATCTATCCAAGATTTTTTGGAAGGAAAGTGACATATTCGAATAAAGTTCATTCTGTCAAATGTTCATTTGCTCCTTTTCACACATGTTTGGAGAAGCCCAGAGTGACCTTCAGGTCAGCTCCATAGGACCTTGTTGACATCAATGGTCTAGGAAAAAACAGATCAGGTCATGCGATCCATAAGCTTAAGCCTGGATTAGGCAAAGCAGTAAAAATCTTTCCAAGTGAACAGATCAGAATTTATAGGAGATCAGGAATTCAGGTTGAGAACTTAGAAACAAAGGGACAGTGTGTCGATTTTAGCAATTTTATATACCAGATTTCATCAACTCTTAGATGCTATTTATGTGGGAAAATACTGCCAATTAAATAATAAAACACCCTAACCTATAAGATGCATCCCAATTTCAGAGGTATTAAAATTAAAAAACAAACAAACAAACAAACAACAACAACAACAAAACGGGGAGGTAAGGGGGCACAAGGATGGCTCAGCAGGTTAAAAAGAAATCCAGAATCAGTACTTGATATTGCCACACGAAGAAGTAAGCCTGCACTTCCCTATCTTCCAATGAAGGAGATAAACAAAATTCTAATGTCCATGATAATTCTCTCAATCTTTAAATATTGGCAGTTAATTTAATTTTTTCATAGTACTATGAGATTTGTCTGAAGAACTGACATGTCCATCAGGCTTTCCATTTACCATCTTACTCATAAGGCAGGTCCTTTCAGGGAAGTACAGCCATCTGCTTCACCCTCCTAACCTTACAGGAATCCTCTATAATCACTCTAGATTAAAGGCCACAGAGGAAAAGTGCCACCAAATGTATGGCTTCAGCTATTCCACGTTGCTCTATTATTCAACACACCATTATTTGGCATTTTTCTTTCCAGGAGCTCTGTAACTCTAGAGAGGTCTATAGTCTGTTTTTCATCACTGAAGTCCATCGCTGAAATCAGAATGCAGGTTTGAATACCAGTTCCATATTATTATATATCAGCACATGAACTTAGGCAAGTTACTTAAGCTCTAAAAACCTTAGTTTCCTCATCTATAAAATGAGCTTGATAACAGTTCCTGAGCTCATTGGCTTGTTTTGAGGGAGAATGCATGCATAGCACATAGCTAGGTGCCTTGCCCATATTAACTACTGAATAAATATTAGTTATTGTTAGCTATTCTTGTTAATTCAGTTAAACCATAATTAAATGTGTCACAGTGTTGTAAAACTTCTGTTGAGCTAAGTTGATTCAAAATATTGACAGATGGAAAAGAGGATGACAGTTCCTAAGCCCAATTATTGTCAAGAAACTGTAGAAGGAGGTACATTTCTACAATGTTAGAAAAAAGATTGAGGTTACCAATGTAGTAAGATGCTGTCAGGAGCTCAGAAAGAGCTCTCTGCCCCACCCCCACACTTCATATTTACTGATGCATAAGATCCCATTAGCATAGCATATAATAAAAGAAAAGGAGAACTAGGATGCATATCCCAGAGGATGAATCTCAGCTCCTTCTAAGATCTATGAACAAGAAATAATTTCCTATTTTGGACAATAAATTATCTCTTTGGGGATAGATAATAACAAAGATACATGTCTGGGCCTTAAGGTTGGGACACAGAGACCCTCACTCTCACTGTGTCAGAGCTACCAAGCAAGATTCTGAATGACATCTATCATTCAGATAGGGCCCCACTCTGAAAGATTCTGAATCAGTTGGTTGGGGTACACCCCTTTGGAGAACTGTTTGGCAGTTTTTAGTAGAGTAAATACATGAGGGCTGTCTGGAAGACAATCCAGCCATAAATGTCTTTATTTTTCATATTACACGGCTGGTTACTCTCTGGACAGCACTCATACATCTGACCTACGATCCAGAAAATCCAATCCTGGATATACCCTCAACTGAAGTGAGTGGTCATGTCCACCAGAAGACATACACAAGAATGTTCATAGATTCATTCATAATATACAAAAATTGGAAACAACCTAAATGTCCATGCAAACTAGAAAAGGCAAACAAAATGTAGTAGATTCCTGCCATGGAATACTACACAGCAATGGAAGAGAGCAACGCTCTCTCTGACACATACAATAGTATAGATGAATCTCACTCATAATGTTGAGTGGATCAAGCCAGAACAAGAGTACCTACTATATGATTGTATTTTTATAAAATTAAAAAACAGT
>PVKE010039850.1:0-14841 GCA_004027555.1 Craseonycteris thonglongyai
TTCTTGCTGTATAAACCAGGAACACTGTGATTACTCTCATATGTAGTACTATATTAAAGAGTTTGGTGTACTCCTTAACAGAAGAAAACATCAGATTTAAAGTAAAGTAGATACATGTCCTTCATCAGAGTATGAAGATTGAAGTTGACAAGGCACTGAACTTTCTCTTCACTTCCTTGTGACTGTCTACATAGCGTTAGTGTAATGGGAACTCCAGGAAAAAAACGATTCCTACAGTGCTGGCCTTCAAGAAATAAATAAAAATAAAGTATAAAGAGAAGGAAACTGAAACATCCATCTCCCTGAGGAACAGCAAACTCTGGTAGAAAGAAACCTAGGAAGATACTTCTGTTTATCTCAGAACCACAAAGCAGCTAGTTAATACATTTCACACTCAGAAATGTTTTCCCAAAAAAAGTGTTTAATACTTTTAATACCAGTGTTTCTCTGCCCTTTATCTATTGTTGTGCAATAACTCAACCCAAAACAGTGGCTTAAAGCTGTGATGATGTGTTAGTTCTCATAAGTTTGTGTGTAGAATAGGTGCTCAGCTGGGTGGTTCCTCTGATGACCTCACCTGGGGCATCTCTTCACCTGAACACATCTGCGGGCTTGGTGAGGGTTGGAAGATCTAAGGTAGCCCCATTAAAAACCCAGAGCCTTGCTACTGGTGATTGGCTGGCCTTTCTCTCTTTCTACATGGTCTCTCATCATTTATGTCATTGTTTAAGAAGCATCCTGGTAAGTCAAAAGTGCAAGCTGGAGAATCTCATGAGGCCTAGAATTTAGATCTCATACAATATCACCTGCCACATTCTGAGTCAAAACAAGTTTCAAGTTCAGTCCAGATTCAAAGAGTGGGTAAGTAGACTCCAGTCTTTGATTGAAGGAGCTACACAATATTATGGCAATGTGTTTTAATTCAACAAACAGTACCTCTCATTGTTTCTCTTTATTCATTGCTGTTTGCATATTATCACACAAAGAAGGCCAGCTTTAGTCTAATGCAGGGGTCAGGCAACTTTCTGTATAAAAAGTTATATAGTAAATATTCAAATTTGAAAGAGCCTTAAATTCTCTATCACAACTATTCAACTCAACTGGACTGTTGTAGCATGAAAGCAGTCATAGGCTACAGATAAAATAATTCTTTGTGTTACAATAAAAGTGTATTTATAAAAGCAGCGATTGGTTTTGTCACATGGGTAGATTGCTGAGCTTTGGTATTATAGGTTAAATGGGATGCCCATACCCTCCCCGAAGGAAGTCCTAACCTCCAATATCTTAGCATGTGACATTATTTAAAAATAGAGTAGTTGTACATGCAACTAGTTAAGAGGAGTTCATGCTAAAATAAGGTGGGCTCCTAACTCAAAATGTATGGTATCTTTATAAGAAGATGTCAGTGTACAGACACAGACGAGAGAGAACACCATGTAATGATGAAGGCAGAACTCGAAGTTATATAGCTGCAAGCCAAGAAATGCTCAAGATTACTAGCAAACCACCAAAAGGTAGGAAGAGTAAAAAAAACCAGTCCTCTACAGATGTCTTCATTCAGACTTTTCGCCTCCAAATTGTGAGAAAATACATTTCTGTTGTTTCAAGCTACCTAGTTTATGGGACTTTGTTTTGGCAGGGAACTAATATGAGGGCTGTCTCGAATTATTCCAGCCATAAATGCCTCTATTTTTCATATTACATGGTTGTATACATTCCAAACAGCTCTCCTATAACTGGTCTTTTGGGTAATGTTGATGGACTGCAAATTTTATCCGTTTTTCTTATTTTTCTCTTTCTATTGTATCTTCTGATTGTTTATGACTCTTAGGAAATGTTTACTTTCCTAAACACAGAGTGAATCAAAAGCTTTGAACTATTCCTTCCCTGACATCAAAATCAACAGTGCATTATAGGCCTTTGGTAGTTGATATCCAATTAGATAAAATTACTTCTATTAAGAGTTCATAAGTGGTGTTTAATAGGATAGTCTTCCCTTTCTACCTAACATTTGCATTTCAATAAAAAATTTGAATTCATTTATTTAAAAACCTTTCTCAAGTTATTTAATTCTCAGCAGCATTTTATTTTTTAATTTATACCCCAATTTTGTCAGGTACCTCAACACATAAAAAGTAAGCCTGGCATGGTTGAAGTTGGTACGGGAAGGCTGGAGCTTTACTTCTTAACATACTTTCTGACATCTTTCTTTTTTTTTCAATCTCACTGAAGACTCATCAAAGAATTTCATAAACACATTAAACAAAGTTGAAAATCAGTGGAAAGAAAGATTGAAAAGAATTGTTTTAATTTTATAATTAACTAGATGTCATATATATCCACTTTCATCTAATAAGAGAGGCTAATTTCAATGTTGTTGGTCCATGAGCCAAGAGACAGAATTGGAAAAGGTTCCCCAGTGATAGGCATGTTCTGGCAGTAGCAACACAGCAATGTATGTGGTTGAACACTCAGTGTATTCTTTTAACTGCTGACAATAATTTCTCCTTGGAATGCACTCAATTGCTAAGCATTTCTTAAAAATATACTCATGCTATTTTTAATCAAGGTCCTAGAGGACGTTATACACAGCATGAGTATAATGCATTTAGGATAAATACATCTATTCTTAATTAGATTAAAGTTCATTCAGCCAGATGAGCTAATACTAATAATGGCACATATTTTTACCAACAAATAAAGAGATTATTTACAAAATAAGAAAAATATTAAGGACGTATTTTATGGTTTTTCATAGACAGAGACAAAGAGGAACAAAGAAAAGGGGGAGGGCCCAGAGCAGTCTTCATAGTTGTATGTCTTCAGTTTTTTGACATAGTTTTCATTCCACACAGGTGGGTGGGGGCCATGCAGGGTAGGAATTGGGCCAGGGGACTTTGGCATGGGACGCACACCCCAGTTCAGCATATGGGACCTCACGGGCTAGGGCCTGGATTTGATCCTCGGTCCCTTAGGCTGCAAAGCAAGTGCTTAATCTGCTGAGCTATCTTGGCTTCCCCTACAAAATAAAAATAAGCAAGAATAAAAAGAATGCAGGTAATTTCAGAATGGCCTGATAATTAAAAATTATTTCATTATATGCTTGCTTTTAGATGGAAGTCATGTCTTTTTCCACAGAGATCTTTGCTTTCATACAGTTGGATTATTTCCTGACTACCAACCTGGTTATGATTTCTTTTTGTCACTCATTTACCTAGCTTATTTGTATCCCACTATCTTACCTATTTACCTTTTCTTAATGTTTGTACCTTTATTAACGGCCTTTTTATTGATCTGGAGCTTAAGAAAAACCCATGAAAAGCACTGTTATTGTGAGATGATTTAAGTATGAAATTGCTTTCAGACAATCAATTACCTGTAAAATGTCATCTAAGGTGTATTAATTAATAGAAATCAACTCTGTTTTAAATAGGAAGAGGACAAGGAGAGCATAAACAAATCCAATTTACAGTTAAAACAAAACAAGTCAAATATTCTATAAATTCGATTTTATTAAAATCATTCTCTGAATTTCCACTGAAAGTGCAAAAAATCCTTTTTTATTTGTTTAGATATACAAGTCATGTAAATTACTGTTATAATAGTTTTGATTGTTTTATTTCTTAAGTTAGCTCTCCTTTTCTAAGAAAATTATAAAAATCCCACAAAGTCTTGCCCTAGCTGTTTACTCTTTGCCCTCAAGATTACAGGCATTCCTGGCAACCAACCTAGTCAGTCAGTCAGTCCACGATACACTCACGGCTAAGTACCCCAAATATTTGTGTGCAAATAATTAGGAGAACAAACCACCTGTATATTTTTTATTCACTCCCCTCTAATTTCATTCTGCCCATACTTCCATGTACCCTTGAACTACCCTCGAAGGCAAACATCTAACATTAGTTTAGTGCCAGAAATTGAGAGATATCTGGCTCTAAATCCAGTGGGTTTTGACACCTACTCCTAATTCTGATGTGTCCAATAGCCTACCTTTTTTCTCCTCCTTTCAGTTTCAGTTAGTGAAATGCCTTGGAAATAAGCAGAAAAAAGAACTCTCTTTTCTCTCACTGCCCTACAAAGCACTATTTCCCTAAAGGGATAAATTTTCTATTGTTAGTACTCTGAGAAATACTAACATAAACATGTCTTGAAATCCAGGAAATGAGATCACAAAGACATGAGTTTTTCCTATACTGATTATCATAGAATAATATTGTTCTTAAAGATTGAGGCTCTATATCATTTTCAGTTATTCTAATATCTTCTTAGAATTCTTCTTCATGATTTTTCTTTCCCACAGTATTGCTCATGAGAGCACCCCTACTCTCTTTTTTCCTCTCTCTGAAATTGAGAAATTCACAGATGGTGTAAATTCTCAGTTTTATTTGGGAATAACGAATGCAGCCCCATGTTGTGGTAGGTGTGATTTTGCTTCTTTTGTTCCTATATTTTCAAAAATAATGTAAGTAGGATTAAATTTTT
The DNA here is from genome assembly GCA_004027555.1 of Craseonycteris thonglongyai. NCBI lineage: Eukaryota > Metazoa > Chordata > Mammalia > Chiroptera > Craseonycteridae > Craseonycteris > Craseonycteris thonglongyai. The sequence continues at coordinate 4,483 of PVKE010039850.1, forward strand.
ATAAAATATTGACATAGTTCATCATTAATGTCATTGGTTTTCTTAAATTTTATAGCATTCTCTGTTGTACAATGCTAAATACAATGAAAATATGTTATGCTGTTAATTCAGAATAAAACATTTTTAAATAGTCCTAAACTATTTTATCTCCTTGTCTTCACTTAAAATATGAACATAATATGTAGTATTTTTTTTTAATTTGTGAAAAACATATTCCCTGGAACATACAAAAATAAAAATGAATTGAAATTAACTTTTATTTTTCCTAAAAATAAGAGCTATCTTTGCCTTTGTGTTAATGACATTGAGTTGGCTCTGACTCCTGGTGACCCCATGAATGAGTGCTACCCACATGCCCCATCCTCAACAGTCCTGCTCAGCTCCTGTAGACTTATGCCTATGGCTTCATTGTGGAGGCAGTCCACCTCATATTTGGTTTTCCTCTTTTTCTGCTGCCTTCTATTTTCCCAGTGTTATTATTTTTCCCAAAGAACCCTGCCTGATTTCTCATGATGTACCCAGAGTAGAACACAGCTTTTGTTCTCCATCATCTGTGCTTCCAGCTATGCTTCAGACTTAATTTGCTTTAGGACCCACTTGTTTGCTTCTGTGTTGATCCAGGGTATCTGTAGTGCTTTCGTAGCACTTTCTTCCTCCCCCTGAGAGGAAACCCAACAGAAAGGGGAATTATCTTCTGGAGGGTGTGCCCCTTGTCGTACAGGCTTCCCCTGCTAGGTGAGTGTTCTAGGAACCCATCTGTATCAGTGTACCAGCTGGCATTGTTGTGAGTAGCTGCATTCAGCTACAGTGAATTTTTGTTTTTTGGAGTCTCTTGCCCATTTATGATGGGTGATTTACATGAAAATGTGCAGCATGTCAATGTACTTGCCCATACTGCACTGAGTGTCCAGCTATTTTTTACCAAAATTGGCATGAACCCTGCTCCCCACCCTCCCTATTCACCAGATCTTGCCCCAACTGACTTTTTGTTTCCCTGGATAAAAAAAGTCCTAAAAGGAAAAAGTTTTGTTGATGAGAAAGAAGTAAAACAAAATAAAAACACAGAAGCACTAAAAGGCATGAAATTAACTAGTTTAAAAACTGTGTTGAGCAGTGAAAAACTATTCTGACAGTGGAAAACTATTCTGACATTGACAGGTGTATTGCATCAAACAAAGACTACTCTGAAGGTTAGTAAAGCTTAAACATGTAAAAATAAATAATTTTTTATAAATAAATTTCATGGCTTCTTTTTTGCTTGTTTGTTTTTTGGTTCCCCTCTCATAAATCAAATGAATCAATTATTTTCCTATCAAGCTTTTACACTGTCCAACTTTTGCGTCACTACATGGTAATTGGGAATACAAAAATGTGGATTATCTTTGCCTTTGTCTCCAATGATACATTTTTGCTGGTCAGTTTTCCTAATTCTTCCATAGCTGCCCTTCTGAATTTCAGCCTTCTCTTGATTTCTTGGCTGCAGTCTCTTAACAATTTCAGTGCTTTATTGTCTATGTTAAAGTTGTGTATTTATTTTGTAATCATAATTTTTTTCTTCCTGACATTTCAGATTCAGTCTAGCTTTGGCACTTCCTTCATTCAGTTTTCTAAAAAGTCGTTTCAAATCATTGTTACTTTCTGCCAGTAAAGTGTTGTCATCTGCATATCTTAATTTTGGATATTTATTCCACCAATTTATAATCCTCCTTCCTCTGAATGTAACCCAGTTTTTCATGATTCATTTCATTTCTGCAAGTAATATGGTTCTTTGATGCTATAAATGCATGAAATATATTAAAGAAAACTAATCGAATTTTTAGAGACCACTTGCAAGGCTCAGATCAGGTATTTTTCATATCAAATAAACAGAGAGTGCTGAGCTAGAAAAGGAGTCAGGAAGAGACATAGTAATGAAAATCTTAGAGATTTAAAAGATACATATTATTTAATATTTAAGGAAGTAAGAAAAATATTTTGAAGCACAGTTAATTAGAATTCATGCAAATCTTATCAAAAGGAATACTAAAATGTTTCATAATAAAAGCATTCACACCTGCAACTCTAGAAATGGGAGCATGAAGAATAGATGCTTTTTATGAAACACTGTAATGTTATCCTCTGGATTCTATAGTGGCAATTACTCTTTTACATTTTAAAATTTCCTAAGTGACTTTCTTTCTAGAAGTATAAAAACTTGATATTCTAAATATAATAACTATCCCATAATAATAACCAACATGTCTGGCTTAAAAAAAAAAAAAGCAGAACTACTCTGAAATCCTCAGAAATGAGGATTTGTGGAGCTATAAAATGAAGAGGAAGCCAATATTCTGTGTATATGTCTTTGGCCTCTTGGACCCTGAAATTTGGAGACCTAGAAATTCAGTTTTGGTGAATATGCATGGTTGTGATGAATAAGAGAAAAATATCCTATGTTTAAAATGAAGATAAAGAACAAGCAGATGATTTCCTTCCAAAACTGCTACTCAAAGGGCTATTGTCTCAGTAAGCAATAAACTAGAGTGAAAGCTACTCTGAACAAAGGAAACCAGTAAACTATGGAGAGAAGTAGCTATATTTACTACTTATAAATGAGAACAAATAAAACCCCAATTTAAAAGAAAGCAAGTAGAAAAAAACAAAAACAAAAAACGTTAAATAGAAAGCCCCTCTTTTGATAAAGACTAAATCCATATATATATATATATACACACATACATACAATAGCAATCACAATAAATATAAAGGGATTATATCTGCCAGTAGCAATGAAAATTGTCAGAAAAGATTTAAAAGTTTACTACATACTGTTTACAAAAGCACTACCTAACTCATAAAGGAAAATAAGTGGATAAACAACATGGCATGAATAGAAAAATATACAAACTAAAACTAACCAAATGAAATCTGATAAGGAATTAAGAGTATAACTACACACTGATAAAAGCTTTAAACCATAATGAGATATAATCATCTGAAATTAAATACTTTTTATAGCCTGAGTAAAAAAAATTTAAGAAGATTACAAGGAAAAGAATTGAGAAATTTACCATCAAGTTAACAGATTTTATTTAATGAAGATATCTATATTTATATAACTACACATTTAATACACATATATATTGTACATATACTTTCACTGACAAACACATGTGTGATACATATGGTCATATATGTGTACACAACTATTTTATCATATGGGTTTGTAATAATAATATATAATTATATGAATACAATTGTATAAATACAAATGTTTCATTAAATTTTAAAATGATTTGGTATATATAAATACTCTTTGAACAGAGTGAATATGGGTTAAAATTGATACCAAAAAGAAAACAAAAAAATAACCATTCACTTAGAGGAAAAGTACCTTTAGATAATTTATGGGGCAAAGACTTAACCATAATTAAGGTTAGGAAAACATTTGGAACTGGATGCTAACAGAATTGTTACACAGGAAAGTGCTTGATTCACGACTTTAGCCATTGATTGTTTCTTCTAGTTTCATTTCATACAATAGTCAGTTCTTTTAGGCTGAAGTGTTTTGTGCCTTCTGTATTCTCTAGCATTTTCTCAAATACACTTTGAGAAGCCATAAAACACACACACACAAACACGTACACACAGAGAGTGCACTCTAATAGAGAAATATATTTTACATATTACATTTTATAGTTTATTACATATTATACTTTATGTAGTACAAATCACATACTGTTTTATGATTGTGTATTATAAATTATTAACACAATATATTACAAATAAACATACACATATATGTGTAATATGCAGCATGTATTTATTATACATCACATGCTCTATATTCTATATTGTGTGTATATACCATGTATCGTATATATTTTTTAAAGACGGTTTTTTAGATAAGTAGGATTTTAATTAGAGCTGGATTATGACATTAAATTTGTATGCAAATCCTAAGAACCACGATGTCACCTCAATTATCACAGTAGTAATTATGCATTCAGTGGTTAACACACTCATGGTTATCATATCTCTCTACTCTTTGTCTTCTATCTTTTACATAGTATTTGAGATTGCTTATATAAAGAAGCACAATAGGTAAGGGATCAGATGAAGAAAGAAGAGATCTGCATAAAAGACAAAGCATAGGAGAGTCGAGTTCCAACTGAATGTGCAGAAATATTTTCATAATGTTTAATACATTTACCGAAGTTTGACCACAAATTTGTGTCTTGGCTTACATGTAACAAAGGGAACCTGGGGAGTAAAACCAGTGTTCATAAAACAACCCTGTTTTAGGGAAACAGGTTGTCCCTGATTTTGACCATAGAGAAAATGTCTAATAATGCTATGACAATACAGTGATATCTTAGAATCCGAATGCCCCAAAACTCAAACAACTTGGAATCCAAACAAAAAAATCAAGCAAATTTTGTCCTAGAATCCAAATACTGCTTTGGAATCTGAAAGTCAACACATATCAACTGTAAGGCCCATAGCTCTATCCGAACGCCCACACATCTTGGAACTCGAATGTTTTGGAACTAGAACAGGGTTCTGGGACGAATTAAGTTCGAATTCCAAGGTATCACTGAATGCTCAAGGCATACTAAATTATATTCAAATCTCAGTCTAATATGCTAGCTAATCACATTTTTTGTGTGTGTTTTTTTCTGTAAAGGATAGAGTATAAGTGTGATTCTTATTGACTCATGAATATTCCTAACAAAGAAATTCCAGAGTGCCTATGGCTATGACATGAAAAGAGAGGATGATCTACCTACTCCTCCGTGTTCAGTGGGGCATTGATTACACGGTGCAACGGGAGATAAAGTGCAGGAGAAAAATATTATTTATATAGAAATTTAAAAAATGTAAATTTGGATAAATGTTTACTTTTATTAATATGTAAGATAAGAATTATCAGCAACATTCTCATGCTAATCATGTCCCCTATGGTCACATGTGAAGATATTCCGAGGGATGAATGTTTGGTCCCAGCAGTGCTTAGCTTAAACACTAGCCACTGTCAGCAAATAGTTCAATGGCACATCTGTCTGTGTGTGATGGCTGTTTACATAGATTTATAGGTCATATTATATAATTATAATTAAAACCAGTTAACTATATCTCGCCGCATTTTAGACAATAGTCATCCTGAACATTTGAGGAAAATATAGGTAGCATAATCCAAAATATAACATTTAAAAATAGTTATTGAAGGTAGCTTAATAATTTAAAAAATAATATATATATCATATTTTTTGGTCCATAAGGCACACTTTTTCCCCCCAAAAAAGTGGAGGGAAAAGTGTGTGCATCTTATGGAGTGACTACTGCAAAGAAGAGTGCACGTTGGGGACCTTAATGATGCCGTGAGGAAGCCTGCAGCCAGATCAGAAAGCAGGGACTGCATGGAAGGAGAGCGGGTCCAGGCAGGTCAGGTGTGTCTTATGGAGCAAAAAATACAGTGTGTGTGTGTGTGTGTGTGTGTGTGTGTGTGTGTGTGTGTATTTAAATTGTGAAACCCCTGACAGCATAAAATGTGTGTTATTATTTATCAAATATAATGAGTGAAGCCTGTGCCAGGTTGCTGGAAGATTGTTGTAAGGTGCTGGTGAGCACCTGCCAAATTAACACCTGATCCACAATAATACAGCCTACAAATATCTTGGATGGCTGAAGAGAAAGAGCCCTTTGTTCTCATGGTACCACTTTCAGTTTCAATCTCATTCACCATTCCACATTTCCTTCCACCTCAGCTGCATTTTCTCTGAAGTGGGGTTCTACCTTGGATAACAGCATTCTTAGTTATAAGCAATGTGTCAAACCACTGGCTTAAGTGTACATCAACACTGCTATCATTTGAACCAACAATATCAGTTATATCCTCATCTCTTTCATTGTATAAAAAAATATTTTGAATAAAAAGAAATGTTCATGGGTTGACTGATCAATACACAGAACTACTCTTTCTTTACATTTTTAGGAAGTATAATATGAGTAACTGGTTATTTTGCCCCATTAAAAAAAACATTATTTCTCCAGTTGAGAGCTCCACTATCTGAAATGTGTGTGTCTTTGAAACTTCTCTAAGTTTTTTCTCTCTCTGATTTTGTACAGTCAAAATTGAATTATTTATTTATTTGTTTGTTTGTTTGTTTGTTTGTTTTAATATTTATTTATTAGTTTTCCAACCCATTGATCCAATAGCTTTTTGCAATCTTATGCTTGGAATCATAGAAAACATTTTCTTTTTTAATGTCTCTCTTTCTGTAGTCCAGAGCACATGGCTGGCTACTCAAGAATCAGTGCAGCAGTGTACCATTGTTAAATGTAGCAAGTTTACTTAATCTTTGTTACATTATCAAACGTCTCTTCTAAGGTAGTTAACTGCATTGTTCAGTTGATTTCAACAACAAACCAGGTTGAAGCATATCAGCCTATGACAGAGGGGAAATATTTGGGGAATCAATTTTTAGGGTTGAATGCTATTTTCAAAGCTGGTATTTTAGATATCCATAAAATTAGTTTTCTTCCCACCCACAATTCTCATTTTAAATGTTGATGCTATTTTGGTTTCACTTAAAAAATAGTGTATCGTTCATAAAATCTCTTATGTGTTAGACAAAATTGTTGTATTATACTGTGGTGAATGGATAAAGCTTAAGTAAATATTCTATCTTTGCCATGTCTTGGTCTCATTTAAACAGAACAGAATAAATCCTATCAACTTGTTATCTTTTCCAAGTTCAGGAGCTCTTAGGGTTGAAGTTTATTTACACATCTGTTCATTTGGTAGAATGTTTTCTTGTGCTACATGTATATTAATTATCAAATATAATGCCAGAAACACCAAGGATACGTGTTAACTAATGGAAATAATAAAAGTAACAGATAAATACATATCTTAGGTTGCAGTGATAAAGAGGAAAATGATAATCAGAATAGATTAATGAGATGAATAATAATTCTCTTATGGAAAAGAATGGATTTTCATTTCCAGCAAATGAAGAGGATGTTCCTACTGAGAACATAAATAAGAAAAATCAAACAAAACTTGAATATGATAAATATTTATTCTTATCAGATAATGAACTAGATCTTGGTGATGTGAATGATTTTAATACTGATGCAAAGAAAAGAAAAGAGGAGATGATAATAGGCCCATCAAATGGCTTCCGGGTGAAAGCAAGAATCCATAAATTTATAAGGAGAAAAAAATACAAAAATCTAAGGATGAAAGAGATGTATGGAACCTCTAACAATGTTTTCAGAGAAAGATTTACTTTTTAAAAACTTTTATTATCATTGGCATCAGATATAAAACCGGTATAAATAAAGAATTCCTTTACAGTTTAGTTCAATTCTGTAATATTAATCTCATAATAAATTATAATGAGAGTTTCCAAAAAGCTTGTTAAATGAGCCAATTACTAATATGTTATTGTTCAATGCATCTACTAATCTTTTTGCAAAATTTATTGGATGTATGTCTAATTTACTTAAATTTGAGAAGCCTTAAATTTAAGAAAGCATTCAGAAAGCATATTTTTTAAATGAACATATTATATCATTATTTAAAAATAAAATATAAATTCATAAATATAATTTATGCATAAATAGGAAGAAAAATAAATGTCAAGTATGTGCAGAGATAGTAAAGAGAAACTAATTCTTCTCTGTTCCTGAGAAGGATAGGAGGAATCATTTCTATGTATATGAACTGAAATTATGTGTTGTTGGACTCATTGGTCCTGAAAGATAGTGAGAAAATAAATCAAGCATTTTCCTAAGTTTTAAGAAGGTAGATATCAAAAAGTTCTGCAAAATGACAGCTAAGATTTCAAGGCTGCTGTTATATTCAGAATAATGAGAAGTGTAGGGAGATCAAAAGTAGACTTGGAAGGATCAGTTTTGAAAAGTTCTAGGATAGCTTCCAGTTATAATTCCACCATTTACCTATGTTTAACCTCAAGAAAAAGATAAAAGACCATTGTTGAAGATTTTGGACAGAGATGGCTATTTGGTGTGGCATTTATGGAGTATGGCCCAGCCTGCTGGCCAGCTCTTTTACTCAAAATAAAGTCCAAAGTTAATGGAGAAATCTGCCCTTTGAAACAGAGCACCAAGTCAGACTTAATAGTTATGGAGTGGGCACCAGATATATGGTGGTGGAGGAGGACCTGATTCTGGGAGCTGGGCACATAATGCTATGCATGGGTGATGTGATGTGGAGTTGTACATCGGGAAACTATCTAATTGTTACCAACCAATGTCACCCCATTAAATTGAACAATAAAATATAATAATATTAAAAAAAATAGTTATGGAACAGGTGGTGCTGAAGAAAAACAACTACGAACTTACCCATACAGCAGGAGAGAAAATCCACTACAGCCATCAGTACAGCTCAGCATTGGCCTTTCTTTTTAAATAAAATAAATGGGCATAGATTTCTGTTTGACGAAAACCTGCAGAACAAATGAGAATGATTATAATGACCAAAAGAACCACCATAGGAACATGAGAAAATATAGATGAGAGGGATTTTAAAATAAAATATTTAAACCCATACAGTAAGCAAGATAATGCTTTCAGAAATTAAAATATTGATTAATTGGAAAAACAAAAGTCCTGGGCGATGAAATTGAGACAGCCTCCAGATTATAGATTTAAAACAACAACAACAAAAACATGAGAAATGAAAGTTTAGAAGCATAGAAGGTAAATTCAGGTCTAACATCTTCTAACATCTTCGAAAGAGACCATAGAGATAATAGAGATTTAATAATAAAGAAGGATTTACAGTCAGGAAAATTTCTGAGAGCTGTGCATAAAGACTAATATTCAAATTACATGAGCCCTCAAATTCTAAGCAGGATTCATTTATGCATTTATTTAAAAAAATTTATATCTTGTCAAGGGTTTCAGGAGCTGAAGGTATTATCTATACATGAAATAAACCCTAACCTAAGAAAAGTCCCTTTGAAATTTCAAAACAAGGGGGTTAGGGGGAGTCCTTAAAGTGTATGGTGGGAAAAGCGGGGCTCCTGCAAAGATACCAGTATCAATAGTGGCATTAGATTTCCCATCAGCAGAGTGGGTGTCAGAAAAAAAAAAATCAGTGAGGATTTTAGAGTTCTGAGATCACAAGCAGATTCTGGGAATCCGGAGAGTGATGCCAGAAGCCACAGCTGATAGTAAGAGCTCATGCTTTATATCTGGGAATAAAACTGAAAAAGGTAGAAGCCAAATAGTTGTCACACTGATTTGAAAATTTCTGCCAGGTTGTGTATGAGCTTTGTCTGAATTAAGTGCATGAAGATTCTCATTGCGCTTCCTTTAAAAGGTGCTAAGACGTATAATTTGCAAACAGTATTAAAGCTTTTCTTCAATAATTGAAAAGTAAAAAGTCTTTAGTTGATATTCAAAGTCCTCCATAATTTGACCATTATTATTATTCTACTCTTTTTATTGCTAAATTTATTGTGGTGACATTGGTTGGCAAAAATTAAGTAGGTTCCAGGTGTACAAATCTATTACCGGTATACATCGTCTATGTGTTGCATTATGTGTACACCATCCAGAATCATTTCTCCTTCCATCACCATACATTTGACTCTCCTTCTCTCCTCCCCCAAGTTCCTCCCCACTTGCCGTGAGGTGACCACTAAACTGTTAATTATGTCCATTAGTTTTTGTTGCTTTGTTGCTTTCAGTTTTATATTCCACATATAAGTGAAATCGTATAGTTCCGTTTGTTTGTTTGTTTTCTGTCTGGCTTTTTTCTCTTAGCAAGATGATATCAAGGTCCAACCGTGTTGCAAATGGCAATATTTCATCTTTTGTTATGGCTGAGTGATATTCCATTGTGTTTATATACCACAACTTCTTTATCCTAACTGCTAAATTTTTCAAAGAATATTTAGTTTCCAAAGAGTGTCACACTCTCTCACTCCTCTATATCTTTATGCATTAATATGTCCCCTTTCCTTTCTACCCCTTTACCACTTCTCATAGTTTAATATTCACTTAAAATGTCATCTTTGGGGAAGCTGGGATGGTTCGGTTAAGCGCTCGATTTGCAGCCCTGGAGACCAAGGATCGAATCCCAGTTCTGGCCCAGGCAGACCCATATGCTGAACTGGGGTGTGCCCCCAATTCAGTTCTTGCTGGGGCCTATGAGGGAGGCTCCTGGCCCAGATTCTGCCCTGAACAGCCCTGTGCCCACCTGTGGAGTGAAACTATATGGAAAACTAATGCTGTCAACTATGGAGACTGTTCTGGGCCCTCCTCACTCTCTGTCTCTCTCTTTCTCTCGCTCTCTCTCTGTCAAAAAACAATAAAAATAAATCTTTTAAAAAAAAAAAA
>PVKE010039851.1:0-14839 GCA_004027555.1 Craseonycteris thonglongyai
CTCCATCCTGAGAGATAGCCTTGCGATCTGGCCTGAAGTTAAAGATAACTTGTTACTCAATAGTATCTCCCACTCATAGCCCACCCCTCCCTTGCTTGGACTGCCCGCTAGAGCCCGCGAATCCTCCACCGATCCTGAGCTGCCACTTACCCTACAACCAATCACCCTTTGACAAATACCCCGCCAAACAGATAGCCCTGCCCTCCTTTGTCCCTACTGTATATATGCCGCTGTAACAGAAATAAAATTTTGAGGCTTGATCAGAATCCTGTTTTGCCTCCATTTCTTCATGTCTCCTGTCTCTTGTCCTTCATAGGTTCCCCCTCGAGCCACGTTGTCGTGCCCCGCTGGACAGGGCACAATTGCCCGGGCACATGTCCCAGGTGGGTACCCCACATGCTGCCTGATGAAATGAAAGCTGCAAAAGTTTACATTTCCCAGGAACTCATAGAACATTCTAAAAAAGAAGGTGAGGACTTCTTAAAGTTCATTACAGATGATAAAACTTGGTTCCATTATCATGACCCCAAGAACAAAAGGCAGTCCATGGAAACCATCATAAGGAATCAGCTCAGCTGAAAAAATTCAAAACACAGGCCTAGACTAAGAAAGTCATGTTGACTGTTTTTTGGTGTGAACACTCTTCCATTTTGGTGTGCACTGGGTAAACAATGTAAGCATCTGTGTGTGCAAGGTCAAGAATAATGGAGGGGAGATACTATGTAACTATACAGAACTGGTTATATCCAGACATGTCTAATGTAACAAAAAATATTATAGTGGTGGCAAAATTTATCAGCCTGCCCTCAAAGCAATAGTTTAAAGAACAAAATGTATTTTATTAATGTTTTAATTTATGCATAACAGAATAATGCATCACATTTTCATTGAAAACTATTTGTAATTTTAAAAATCCAGAGTATTTTTGTCTAAATAATTACACATTTATAAGCTTTTTTAAAATGAAAACATATTCACTTGGTATTTGGATATTTTTTCTAATTCTATTTTATAGTCTACTAAATAAATCCTCTTGTTTATTTGTTTCAGTGGAGCTGAATAAAGGTCATTAAATCTGGTTCACCTTTCTTATTCCCCTGTTCTTTCCCATATTCCTTACTTATGTTGTAAAAGGATCATAGCATCTTTCTCAATATATCTTTTCAGTATGAGAAGAAATACTAACATTTCATTAAATAAACCTGAGCCAATTGGACTTTAATTCCACACCTCCCTTATGTTCTATGGTGAAAGTTATTGATTTCTTCTGTAAGCTCTAAATCATCTTATTGAACTTGCTGGGTATAAATTATTTTGCAATTTTGATATGTAACTAATATGGTACATAAATGTTAACATTTAATATTATGATGAAAAATTCTTCCAAAGGCAATGTTTTTAATATCATTTAACTGAGATCTTCAAGACATGTCCCCATCCCTTGTTGAGTGCCCTGTCTTCCTTTACAAAGACACATCTTGGTTAAATTAGTTTTCCTAAAATATAAAACTTGAACTCTTAACTATTAAATATGATTGTCACTGCTGGGAGGGGCAAGGGTTTCCTACAGAATAAAATAAGTAATGAGATCCTTTTTTATCACTTCCATATAAGAAAGCAATATAATGTACTTTACTCATGATACTTATAAAAATTTTTACTTGCTATTGTTATAAGAATCAATATATGCCTTTACTCATTGTTATAAGAAGCAATATATGTGCAACTCAATTAGTTCAGTTAACTTATTGATTATCCATAGTGTGTACAATACTACAATAAACTGTAATGAGGAATTTAAGCAGGACCAGAACAGGTCATTATGCCCCATCTCCTCATTCCTTACATTCAGTTTCTGAGTTTGGCTTACAAATTCTAGGGTGCTCTCACCAGAAGAAAAAAATCACCTGTGAGCTGAACTGTATGGAAAATTGTTCATGGGGTCAGAAACTTACTCAAATTAAAACTATCAGTGTCTGCTCACTTTATCATTATCTCTTAGCCATTAATGTGGTCTAGTTCCAAATTTCTTGAGTACAAAACGTTACCAAATGTCTTGTTATTTAGCTACATTGACTGATATCATATAATAATACACTGTTACCAACCAACCAGTTCCTCATCTTTGCTAACAGAATCCCAATTTGATCTCTCTTTTCTGAATCCCTCAGGGATGAATAATAGCCTCAGAGAATGAAATATAAATGTTCTAAGGTAAAAATTGTTTGTTTTATTACTCTTATCAAGTTCAGGCATATGTGATAGTTCTGGTCAATGATATATATGGAAAAGAAAGACATTTAGGCTGCTTCCTCTTTAATTGCCTTTGCTAATGAGTGTATGAATATGTCATCCTTAGAGATGCTAGCTAAAGCTAACATGCTGAGAATGGCAGAGCAGAAAAATGAGAAAACATTGTCATTTTTATTTTGTTAAGCTTATGAATTATGTGAAATAGTAGATTTTTCTCTACATTTAGGGCATGTTTAATTGTCTTTAGATTTATTCTGCCAACAACATTCTAATTTATATGATACCCACTTTTACACTCTGATTTTCAGTGGCTGTGTACCCTGAATACCTTGTTTAACTTTCTAACACAGAATGTTGACAATTTGAAACAAATTTACTTTGTATTCCAGAAATAGTTACTTCCACTAAAAATTGCCTACCATAGTACTCAAATACTGACCAAAGGCACTTTAAAGTATTTTCAAATAGAATAAGACATGTTACTCATAGCTTTAAAGCTAGCACTGCCTTGCATATCTCATACCAATGCATGCTCATTTAAATTTAGGTAAGTTTCTCTTTACCTACATGCTACACACTATCTAACAATGTGTACAATTCATTCCATTTATGAATGACTACTTTTATCCCAGATATATCACTTCTTATAGACCTAATATAATGAAGGATCAAAAATAAATACTACATGCTTGAATTATATCTATTTATACATTTTTAGAAAGAAAATTAAATCAGTAAATCTAAAAATAATTTACTTAGTATATTTGAAAGCACAAAAAACTTAGCCACAAAACACTTAATAGCTAAAACTTTTCAATATATGCAACATCTGGCATCGTGATTCCCCTTTATGAATCTATATTGAAATAGTTGTTAAAAATTTAGCTATTGTATTTATTACACAAATAGGAGCTCACAACTGGAATTTCCAATTCAGAGGATGGAGCTTTGGTATCTGGATTTTAAAAATACTTGTTAGGTAATTCTGATGTATACTTCATTTGAAAACTACCTAATGAGCCTTTATGAATGCTGAACTATAGTCTATGAGCCAGCAGTACTGAGTAGCAAAAATAATTATTCAAAATAAACCAAAAGGGAAACGACATTCTCTAAATAGGTCCTTGAAATTGAATTCAGAGAAGCTAGCTGTGTTCTCTTGCATATTTGTTTTGTTTTGTTTCTTTTATTAATGATATGTGTGTTTTCTTTTAGAAGGGTATAATATTTCTCATTGTTCCTTGTTCTTTGTTTCTTGGGAAATAAATTATTTTAAAAATTCAGGGAAGCCGGGATGGCTCAGTGGGTTAAGCACTCACTTTGCAGCCCCGGGGACAGAGGATAGAATCCTGGCCCCGGCCCATGTGGACCCATATGCTGAACTGGGGAGTGCCCCCAGTTCAGTTCTTACCGGGTGAAGACCCCGGCCCGGTTCCTGCCCTGTGCAGCCCCAAGCCCACCTGTGGAATGAAACTATGTGGAAAAACCAATTATGTGCAACTATGGAGACTGTTCAGGCCCCCCCCCACTTCTCTCTGTCTCTGTCTCTGTATCTCTCTCTGTCAAAAACAATAAAAATAAATCTAAAAAAAAAATTCATTACTAAAAACCATAGTGCCCCAGGACCAAACACATATATATATTTTTATTGCTAGCCTTATGGGCTACAGGTTTTTGTTTTTGTTTTTGTTATTGGTGAGAGGTAACCACTAAAACAATTAGAGTGCTATATGCAATTTATGTCTGGGTTTAAATAAAGTAATAGAATCCACATCTTTAGAAAAAGAAACATTATCTCAGAAATAGACCTTAAAAAAGATCCAGCCAACATTCTGCCTCAGGACAATCTATGCTACTGGATAGACAGGTGGTCTCACACTGTTTCTAAACTGCTAATAATACTTGCCAAAGGAATAGAGTTGTTCAGTTGTTTTTAAAAAATACCATTTTTCTAAATTTAACCAATCAGTTGATTCTGAGAATATTTTCTCAAAATAGTGAGAAAAAATACAAATAATGTCAATGTCTAAGTTCATAATTACAAATAATGAGAAATGCAATGAAGAAAAGACACAAAGTGCTATAAGCTTATTATAAAAGCTTAATCCAGTTGAAGAAAGGCAATGTCTGGGAAAGCTTTCAATCAGGAATTGATATTTCAGCTCAGATCTGAAGAATGAATGTGAGATAATTAGACAAAGACAGAGGGTAGGGATTGGGGAAGAGAATCTAAAGGCAACAAACAGTACAAAGTATATGAGGTTGCCAGGAGAATTATATATTTGAGAATATAAAGAATTGAGGGGAAATGAAAAACATTAAGGATTAAGTAAGAGAGATGAATTTTGAAATGTAACTTCTGAAAACCATTCATTCCAACAGTATTTGGAACTCATTGGCTGAGAGAGCATTGGAGAGGGAGACTATGTGAGGAGGCCAGACTGTAAACTATTGAGGTAGCATGAACTACAATACTATCAATGGAGAGAAAAGAACATATGACTTAAAATCAACAAAAGTTTATTTAGATTTAATGTGAGGCGAAGGAGAAGTTTTCTTCCTTCTGTAATTAGATAAGTGTGTGTGCCATTTACTGAGATAGTGAACATAGGAAAGGATCATATTGGAAAGAAAATGTTTTCTTGGATACAATTGTTTTGAGAGATCTTTGAAACACCAGAATAGAAATGTCAGGCCAGCTTTTGGATATATTATGTTGAGAATTCAGAAAAGCCAAAGATCTGGTCAGGACTGGGCCAATCAATAGAACATGAGGAAATGGCCTAAGTGAGATTGATAGAGTACTTAAGAGAGGTCAATGATCAAGATTTGAGAAAAATTTTAACTTATTAAAATAAAATAATTCTTATTGACCAATGTTACCCCAATAAAGAGACTCAAATATTTTACATGCTAAATTCAAAATTACTATATGGTAAATCTATAAGCAAAATTACCAACAGACTAATAAAATATTTAGTCATAAATAAATGGTGAATGTGGTATTAAATGCCAATATATTTTTACTGCATTAACTATGAATAAGAACTGAACTACACACTATTTCCAATATTCTTGTCAGATACAGTTGTACTTTTCCCAAGTTGAACATACCTAATCTGTTTCTTCAACCTATATGTGTCTATATCTGCCCATGTTAGATAGGTAACATTTTTATTAGAAATGATATATTGATGGAAGAAAAACACCATTCCATATGCTTCAAATGCTCTAAATTCAATCTTCAGAGTAAAAATATTCCTTTATTAGAGAGGCTTTTCAAGTGATAGTTTTATTACTTTAGCTATTTCTATTCTATGTGCAAATTCACAAATTTATGAAATACTATAAATTCCAGATGTGTGACTCTCCATCTATGTCTTCTACTTGAAAGTGACTATGAATATATCACTATAGAAATATTTTGTACCCAATGCATGCTGAAGTTTCACTGATTTTGGTGGGTACAAATTTATTGTTTGGATTAATATTATTAATAGAGATTTGTCATTATTTAGAAACTTATCTCTATATACAATATTGAATTATTATGCTGTATACCTAAAACTAACATATCAATTATATCTCAATTTTTTAAAAACATCACCTAATCTTTCTGATTGCTTTCTTTCTCATATGACCAGATGACCCTTAAGTTTAGAAATTGGGATTTAATGTGCAATTCGCTATTCCACAGACTATGGGATGTGTTTTTTTTTTTTATATGAGTGGAATGCTATGTGATATATAGTAAGCATGGATAAATGAGAAGTAAGTGAATAAATACTTTTCAGGCATTATAGAGTTAGCTGTTGCATCAATGCCACAAGTGTTAGCTGTGGGTAAAACACAGAAACTGCCATGTGCCATGAGAAACAGATTTTTCTTGTGTATGTCAATTAACACAGAGACGGTTTAGACAACACCTACCCTAAAATGTGTGCAAAATGAAATCATAGAACTTTGTGAGTCTGATTTTGGTTATAGAGTCCTAACAGGCTATTGGAGATTTATAACAACAACAACAAAAAATTCTCCTCCCCACTGCCTTATTTATCCATCACCACCAGTAGTTTAGATGTTAAATTTATTTTCTTTTCATTCTAATACAGTCGATTCTCATTATTCACAATAGTAATGTTCTATAAAATGGCTGCAAACACTGAATTAGCTAATACTAAACTATTGCTCCAAGGAGAAATACAAGGTTAGGTTCTACAAGCTTCTGTTCACAATATTTTGTCAACAGATCAACACACAACCTTGATTTGTTTGTATTTGTTTAAAGGCACCTTATCTAATATATATTGTTGATCCATTTACATTAAACTCATGGCCCATAACACTAGTAACTCAGGTCTGAAGGAAACTCAGCTAACCCGTGAATTTTCTCTAAAGGCACATCACAGTCTTCCTATAGGTAGGAGCACTAATCTGCACCTCAGCACTACATTTGGGGCCATCTCAAATTGTGAATCAACAGCAAAAAACACAAAAGTGCTAAAAACATTGTCCAAAAGACCACCATAAAGGACATTTGTTTATAATAAATGAGGGATGAAGCAAGAAATCAGTGTCTCCAAGTGCCTTGCTCAGCTTCAGCTGGGAGCATTTACATCAGGCACCTCAATTTTTTCTGCTGCTCTGCGCATGTCCATACATGTCTGCAAATGACCTCAAAAGTGTCACAAGTGTTGATTTGGGGATTACAAATAAATTTCAGTGAGCAGTCCAATTTGCATAATCCACAAATAATGGGATTCAATGTATTTCAGTGAATCATAAAATCACCTTAAAAATATTTATTGGTGACCATATTATTCAGACATGAAAACAGTGACTAATGATGCACTTCATATGCAACACTGAAAAATATATATATTTATTAATATATGGTGGCAGAAGGAGGTTTGACTGAGTAGTGAACACACTCAGTCCAGATGATGTGTTATAGAATTGTACACTTGAAACCTATATAATTTTATTAAACAATCTTATCCCTATAAATTTAAGAATTTTTAATTTAAAAAAAAGTCAGAGTAAAATCCCCAGTAAAATTTAATTGTATGTTGACTCTTAGGAGCTTTATATCACATTTAGTAAAAAGTAATTATGACTTTATGATTTTTATGAAATAACAAATATAAGGAAAAAATATTTCTGATCTCTCCCAATAGGTTTTCTACCAAATAAATAACTTCAGATTTTTGCTTTGGTACCTGGCCTTATTTTCCAGTCTTTTAATATTAAATTATAATATTTCTAATTTTTTAGAAAATTTGTGTTTTGTCTGATATGTTACTGGAAAACAGGGAGTATGTATTTTACATTATCCCTTTTGTGTATACTTAAATATCAAACACAAATGTTGGCAGTCCCGTTAATCCTAGCCTACTTATTACATATGAGAAAACTGAGGTCAAGAAAAGTTAAGTGATGAATGTTTCCATATAGAACTTTTAAAATTCATGGCTAGATTTAATAGGTCGTTAGCTTGAAAATAAAACAACTTACTCTGATTCAAAATTGTTTTTATCTATAGAATACACTAAATTACCTTTGCTTTCAAAACATTGCCCAAATAACTGAGAAGCCAGAGCAGCAACACAGAATCTATCATTCAGCTTTTGAAAACAGACGAAACAAACAATTCCCTTGGTATTCTTTCTTGTTTCCAGGTTCTCCATCTGACATTTCAGCTTTTTTCCTTTTCAGTGCACATTTCTCTCAGTCGTGTATTTTTAATGCAGAGCTTTTACTTTGAAAAAGCACAAACTGGAACAAAGTAAGATGATACTCCCTAAAAGATTGGATGTGAAAAATAATCATGGGTGACTGCTTGGTTTACCTTGAAAATATACTAAGAATAGAGTTCTTTCTGTTCATTATTAGTTGCAAGGGGACTCTATCAATAATATAGGTTTGTGACTTTCGCATTTGTTCTGGTGCTGTTGCAAAATTTTTTAACCTTCTGATGCATAATTGTAAGTTGCAGGCAGGTAGGAGTTATAAAAAAAATTTTGTTAAATGATTGTTAATGGCTGAATGGTGGCATTGATTTAAATAAGACCTTGAAGTACTTCTTTATAGGCACATCTGGTTTTTTCTTCTCCAAATGCCTTTTAGTAATTCAAATTAATCACTTGAGCCACACCTGCCCAAATTAGCATAAAAAACAGTTTCTCATTCTTTGGACCTAAAATTAACAAATGACATTGTAGTTTTAATCAGCCCAAATCTAAGTTTGTTTCCAAATACTTGGAAAAGATCTGCTTAGAGAATCTTAATCCAAATGCAGTTACCAATTTTAGCTTTGAGGGCCACAGAGGTCACATTTAAAAGAAGAGCTACTACTTTTGATGTGTAGCTATTCTGCTTGCTAAGCCAAATCCCCTCAACACAGTAGTTAGTGATAAATGTGATCCCACTTCCTTGTTTGGCTAACAGTCTTATTTGATTGGCATCAAAAGTAAGAGCATTCCGGGAAAGCTGGGATGGCTCAGCAGGTTAAGCGCTCCCTTTGAAGCCCTGGGGACTGAGGATCAAATCCCAGTCCCGGCCCATGCGGACCTGCATGCTGAGCTGGGGTTATGCCCCCAGTTCAGTTTATGCCGGGACCTATGTGGGAGGCTCCTGGCCCGGTTCCTGCCCTGCGTGGCCCTGTGCCCACCTGTGGAGTGAAACTATATGGAAAAACTAATGTGAATTGTGGAGACTGCTCTGGGCCCTCCCCCTTCTCTCTGTCTCTGTCTCTGTTTCTCTCTGTCAAATATCAATAAAAATAAGTCTTTAAAAAGAAAAGTAAGAGCATTCCAGTTTATTTATTTTATTCTGGGTCACCAGTCCTAAATAAAACCTCACAGTGGAGATACCTGAACTAACTAGTAAAGAGGAAGACTCTGGTGTCACTTCCTGACTGGAACAAATTCAGGCTTTTCTACGCTGCCTGGCAGACCATCTTGATATTAAACTGGGGACACCAACTAGGCTCCCCTTTCCTTCACAATGAGTTCCCTATTAGAGACCTGGGCACCGTCATAACCAGTCAATTTAAGATCATCTTAAAATAATCCATGTTATAGAGATCATAAAAATACCAAGCCTCAAAAGTAAAGAATTTGTTTTCTTCCAAGAAAGTTCCTTTGCATCAATGCAAAAATAACTATAAAACCCATCACAAGCCATAAAAGGTCTATCACAAAACATCTCTAGGGCAATGGGATCAACTGTCCTTAGACCTGGATAATAAATGGGAGCATTCAAAATTGCTCTTATCTGAAAAAAAACAAAAAAAAAACATAGCTCTATGCTTTGGATGACTTTTTGTGTCCACCTGACAGAAATATTGCAGCACCTTTCTAAGGGGCACTCTCTTAAAGTCCTGACTATCTCCTTGCTCTGTTTCATAAATATTATTTAATAGTTAACTATTATACAATGACAAAGGTACTGAATTGCTCAAATTCTGATTTTTCTTTATAATATTTCTCACTTCTTCTGTATTTTCCTTATCTTCATCACCCTAGACTGAGTCCTCATTAACCTGTATCAAAATTTGTTGCTAATATTTGCATTATGTTTCATGGTTAAGAAAGCATTTTCACATGTCTTATCTCCCCATAATCTTCACCATTAAATTGAGAAAGGAGAAACAATGACAATATAAATGTTTCTATCTACATTTTCTAATTTCCTTACTTATAAATATCTACACCCGATATTTAATAAAGCTACCTAGAAATTGAGAAGTGTAAGTAAATTATATATTAACCATAATATATAATGAAAGGTAATACATTACTTTTATGATGAAGAAAAAAGTTGAATTCTAATAAAAAATTAATAATATTTTGAATATTTATAATCTGCCAGATACTGCTATATTGTCTCATTGGATACCTACAAGAAGCTCTAAAAGGTATATGTTTATGTGTGTATATATAGATCGAAAACAGATTTGAGAGTCAAATTTAAAATGAGGCCTTCCTTGAAATCAGAGAGCCTCTCCTGCTGGTCTTAAAAAAAAAAAAAAAACACCAGTGAGACATGTAGCAACAAGGAAATGAATTTTGCCAACAACCAAATGAGTTTAGAAAAAGAGCTTGAAGCCTGAAATAAATCCCCAACTCTGCAAGGCCCTTGAGACACTGAAAAGGGGACCAAGATATGCTGTGTCTGGACTCCTGACCCATCAAAACTGTAAGATAATAAATATATTGTTTTAAACTATTAAATCTGTGGTAATTTGTTACACAGCGATATTATAGATTGAGTACATCTGCCAAAGTTCACACAGCAGGTGTTCAAATCATAATTTAAAACCATAGCTGCCAGATCCCAAAGACCAGTCATTCTAATGAATAATTGCTTTCATTCATATTTGGTAGAGGATAAGAGAGAGAGAGAGAGAGAGAGAGAGTACATGATAGATGATAGATATAGACAGATGGATGTATAGTGATTGTATTAATACAGATGGTAAACAGAGGCATTTTTGTCAAAGTAAGAAATAAGGCACTTCCAAGCCTCTAGGCTGGAATAAGACTATAGTCACTAAAGCCAGAAATGTAAAGGGCACAAAGGCTGTTTTAAACAACGACATAGGTTTTAAAAGAGATCATTGAAACTTTAGGAGAACATAAAAAAAGATCACAAAATAAAAAGCAACAGATAATGCCCATGAGAACATTATATTAAAGTTTTAAAATTAAGTAGAAGATAAGTGAGAATCCTTTTTATTTGGTATTCTTAAAGTCATGCCTTGAAATCTCAAGCAATTTTTTCTCTAAACAAACATTAACTTGACATTTCAATTTTCAAAAATTTTAATTTTCCTAGGCAGCTCTGAAATATTGTTCCTTTTATTAGTAAAAAAGCCATTAATTCTTGGCTATTGTTTCTATTGTAGCGCTTTTCAGATGTGAGCATGGAATTTGAAATGAGACAACAAAGATTCAAGTAGCAATGGTAACAATTTTTTGTCATATAAACTTAGAGCATCCTTTAACTCACCAAACTCTCACTTTCTCATTTGTAAAATAGTAAAGATAATAATAGTTTCTATCTGCCATGTTGCTATAATAATCAAATATCATAATGTCTTTTAATTGTTCACTACCTGTTCATGACATCAGATGCTCATAAAGAAGTTTCTTTTTGATATTATTTTTATCATTGGGGGATAATGCTCAGACCCAAGGACTGAGAGCAACTGGTATATGCATAAAGCTATTTCAAACAAATCATAGTGATTTCAGTAGCAGAAATTATGACACTCCTCAGGTAGAATTTAAGTCTCAAGAGCAGATGTTTAACAAATATCTGTGATGTGCTAGGAATGTGCTTGTCTCATGAGCCATCTTCTTAAATTCCACCCAAACTCTCGGGTATACATTAATACTACCTCATTTTACACAAAGTGAAACACCAGGAGATGAATGAAGAACTCACAGTGAGCTAGGACAAACAAAAGTATAAAACTTGTTTTTCCTTTGTTTGTTTCTATTGTTTATATACATTCAACAGCAAGCTCTCAATTAAAATTAAAATTTCTTATTAGCATCATTCCCAAAGCAATGTTTCTGAAACTTGCAACAAACAAAGCAGTTGAAACTATAGCCAGGTTGCTACAAGAAATGTGTTAAATCACTTATCTGCTGGCAAATTTGAGCTAGTTCTGCTCAGCACTCGGTTCATAGAGTGAGCTCTAGAACTTGCTGAACCGGGCTAGGCTCCCAGGCTTCCAGTCTAGTCCCATGCTAGTGGTATTTGGACAATATGCAATCAGCCAAAAACAATGGCCTAAACAGTTGGTATTTTAAAAAGATGACTTGAGATATACTACAAAAAATCACACAAATGGGTTATATATAATATAACACCCTCATTCATCAAGCAAGAATGCCCAAATTTATACAGCATGTACATCTGTAAATCTCAAGACACACAAAGGTCCAGAACTAATATAATAATTGGCACCTTAATTTAAAAGAGAGATTTTAAAATATTTTAGGAACATTTTTGGACCAAGCTGAGTTATCATGGAGAAACTGAGAATGATGCATGAAAAATGCTTATACCTGAGTATACCATGTATCATACCTTAGCAATACTACATATAATTCTGAGATTGAGGTGACTCTTAACATGGCCTACAGCACATATATCCAGGCAAAACTACACACTAGAATATCCAAGAGTTACATCCAAACAGTTACATTTATTACAGAATTACTGATATGACTCTTACTCAGAAATTCTTACAAGTAAACTCTCTTAACTGGAACTCAAGAAAACGGCACTCTCAAGCAACTGGCAAAAACCCCAAAGAAATAGTATTACATTTATCTGGCATGGATGCCGTTTAACTGAAAGTCTACTGTATTTGGAACTGTATTCCCACTGTGACAGCTTTTAGGGTTAGAAACCTTTTACCTGCCTACCTACAAAAATGCTGATTCTTTCTCTCCATTCTGATTATACTAGCATACTTCTTAATCATTTTAGATGAATATACCTTGTTTGAGTTATTCAAATGTAAATGCCTGCTCTTGCTAATCCAAATGTTCATTTCACTATTTGTCAAGAGGATCTTGGTTCAGACATATTGTCTTTAAAGTCACGCAGTCTAGGACAGCTTTGAATATGGCCTAACACAAATTTGTAAACTTTCTTAAACATTATGAAACTTTTTGCAAATTCTTTTTAAGTTCACCAGCTATCACTGATGTTAGTGTATTTTACTTGTGGCCCAACACAATTCTTTTTCCAATGTGTCCCAGGGAGACCAGAAGATTGGACACCCCCGTTCTAATATTTCACATAAATTTACAAGAGAGAATCACTGTATACCTTTCTCATATTTATATTCTTTCCTATATAATTTTTAAAAATACACAGATACAGAGACAGACAAACACATTTATTTTTCATTGAATACCTTAAGGAGTTAAGTTTTGGAGAAGAAATTTATACAACATTGTCCTAAACGAATAATGCTCAAACTTTGGCTTTGGAATCCCATTCTGTTTAGTCCAAATTACAATTTACTTTTTTATGTGGATTTTCTATGACATTATGTTCTGGAACTTATACTGTGGTTATCTTTTAAAAATATGGCATGTTTATAGCATGTTTTCCTTTTTTAAATGCTAACATTTCATAGAATGAACATACGAACATTGCCTTTGAAATTTACATCTTTACAAAATTGGGGGAAGCCGGGATGGCTCAGTGGGTTAAGTGCTCACTTTGCAGCGCCAGGGACCAAGGATAGAATCCCAGCGCCTGCGGACCCATGTGCCGAACTGGGGAGTTCCCCCAGGTCAGTTCTCTCTCTCTCTATGTCTCTGTATCTCTCTCTCTCTCTCTCTCTCTCTCTCTCTGTCAAAAACAATTTAAAAAACCATTTGTTTTTTATACAAAAAAACAAAATGTACTTAAAAATCTTAATTTCCCTTGGGTATTATAAATATTGCTTTTGATTTTTATTTAATGTTTTTCTGCTAAATGATTAGATTTTCAATTATGCAAAGTTGAACCTTTTTATTTGACAAAATCAATGCCTACTCTAATGATGCTCTATTGCAGGGGTGGCCAACTTTTCTGTATATAAGATCTACTTTTTATCTTAAAAGTGTGTCGCAATCGACTTGTTGTCATAGGCGTAGTCTAAGGGGGAGGAAGGGGTGTGAAATGCATACTATGTTTATACACTGTGTTTCAGTATAAGGTGCATTCCAGCGAGGTATGGGTAGATAAGCAAAATATATGTTCAAAACTATTTTTTATTTTTTTAATCACTTATTAAGTTTTCGAGACATAGGCTCATGAAGAAAATAAATTTCCAGGCCCAACTTTTGATAGCAGCATTCCGTACATGCGGTACCTAAAAAATTCAATTTTCTGACACTTGTTCAAGATAGATTTTTACTAACTTAAAATGCAATTTAATTTTTTGATCAACTGCAATGTATAAGTTGTTGTACTATTTGTTCGTAAATATGAAAAAGTTGTTATAAAAATGCACAGTATGGCTGATAATTTGATTTCAATATTTCACTTTCACGTTTTTTTCTTTTTTGGACCAGGAAAATTTATCATGAAAGAATAATATGACTTACTTTTTGCTAATCTATCAATAGCTCGCTGAGTACACCTCGTACTGAAATATAGATACACGGCTTATCTACCTATGTAAAAAACAACAACAATAATTATTTAAAGGGCCAAAAAACTCACATCTAGGGGAATTAAAAGAACATGGATAACTATTAACAATATTTATTAATTCAAAGTAGCTACAGATAAAGACAGATTTAGAATTTACTTTGTTGCCTTAACATTAATGGGAAGACTGAGTTTGCATGTCTCTAACCAGGGACTCATAATTTTCTGGCTTGTAAGATTAAGTCAGTTTGTAAAATTATAATTTCATTTTCTAATGCCTTTTGATCCATATGAAATATGTCTGAAACTTTTTGGCTAATGCGTTTCACACTTAAATCTTTTTTAAAAGGAAAAGATATAAATTCCACAATTTCTTTAATTTTTTCAAAATCCTGGAATCTTACCTCAAAATCTTCAA